>JAOYFF010000040.1:543625-557691 GCA_025773925.1 Cryptomyrus ogoouensis | reverse complement strand
ACTCGCTCAGCGTAGTTACCTTTGCGGAGCAGCCTATGGACACGGCCAACAGGGAACTGCAAGCCAGCCCTGGAAGAGCGAGTCTTGGCCTTAGCCCTAGTTTTACCACCAGTTTTACCCCTGCCGCTCATTTTACCGCGCTATACAAACGACTGACAAATAACAATACCTCTTTTCTGGGCTTCGTCACTTATATGACATCCAGCCATTTCATTGGCTACAGCCGATCATGTGAAGTTGTCCAATCAAATCGAAGGAATGAACCTCTTAAACATTGAACGCTGGTGTTCTAAAGTTAGAATTCTAAACAATATGTTGGACACAAAAGAGCAAGTTGAAAATATCACGAGCAATTTCTTAGCATTATAGTAATTGAAACTAACATTTAAATTGATATTTTGCTATTTTTCTTGTGAAACGGACATGAGCTAGCTAGTTAGCAGTCAGATACCCTGTGCTATTGAAATGTATTAAATATAACTGAATTGACAAAATTTCTTTTCTGCTGAGTAGTGGGGGCGCTCAGCAGAATCTCGACTAGGGCAGCTGTCCACCCAGGGCCGGCCCTGCTCAAACTGATACGGTTTACAACACGTGCATACTTATGCGTAATAACAAGAATCTATTAAAAGTGTGTGTGTGTGTGTGTGTAGGGGGGTGTTGTTACAGATCGTCTGCTTACCCAGTACTTAATGCGTTTTTTGTTTATTGAATTGATTCTCTTTTGAAGAAAAAGCTGAATATTTAATTAAATTAGAAAAAATTGAATTGTTTTCATTATTTAAGTAAAACAAGATTTTTTTTTTAATTCTATGTAATTTTAACTATGAACTATCATCTCTCTATCTATTTTTCTATCTATCTAATTATTTGCTTTGTTTGTGTGCATATTCTCACACACCGCATTTGGCCCAAGACAATGTAACATTTATTAACAGTAACTCACCTTGATCCATACCTAGTTGTTTTCCAAATTAAACAACAAAGCTATTTATTCAAAATAGCAGTGACCCAATATTTTTTGCACTGTTGCTTCCCACATCTAGGGTTGAGGTTCGAACACTGACTGACCCCATCGGAGTTGCCCCCTGCCCCAGACCCTGCCGGGTACTGCGGAATACTCAAGGCAGATCACGACCCTGCATTGAAAACGAAGTACAGAAATTATACGAAAACGATGTTATCCTTATTTAATGGAACACAAGGTGGCAGCAAACACTACTAAATGAAACGTAGCATTAGCTAGAATACAATCCAGATTACATTGCAAACAGATATTTTGAACATTTCATAAATGTATTTCCGTGAAGGGTCTATTGGACATGTAATTACGTACAGCCGATGACAGTAATTATGTCACCGAAAACGCGATGTGAATTTCCATCAATGAGTGGTTTCACAGTGCGATATAGTTGCTTTAAGTATCATTATTTCGGCTTGATATAATAGGCAATTACATATACAGAAACACAGAGACTGCTCTGTTCGTAATCAATCAGTTTTTAAACAAATCTTTAAGATGTTCTCTCGTGCCTTCTTACATAGACAGTACTCCCTTTGAGTAGGTGTGCTGTCTTTGAGTGCGGTGGTGTGCGAGGAGGCACGATAGACGAAGGATGCAGGAGAAAGCCACAAAAGGGCAGCGTTATTAAAGTAAAAAGACGGGGGAAACCCAGAAAGGGCGGACGATGTGGATGAAGTGCTCAGCAGGAAAATGGGGGCGGCGCTACAGTTACTGGGGAGGATGTTACGCTCTCCGTCGTCTGGTGGCGTAATGTTGACTCTCTGTCGCCTATGGCGTCACAGTATGTGGACGTTTTTTATATAATGTGTGTCTGAAATGTTAGTTAAAATTGAAATGCAAAATAAAAAGAAGCGTAGGCACTGTTATATATTCTGTCTCAAACGGTATACGTGCTTAGTAGAAGGTGAAGTATAATAATTTCGATTTTAACACTAATCTCGTGATGCAGCAATATTATAAAATACATTCAGCATTCAGGAAGCGTATGATTAAATTGTTATGTGCTGTGTTATACAAGACATATTAGATACGTTACGTGTAACCTTTACATTGCATGCACCTAAAGGGATTTGGGGAGAAATTTGTCATTGCGGGAAGTATTATGGAGTCTTAAAATCAAAACCTTTTTAAATGTTAGGTAAAGTTACTGTAAAATTTATTTTGCAAATATTACAAATCGAATGACATATGCAATGGGCGCCTTCTGTATTTCATAAATATGCCTTACAACGAATCTCCCAGTTGAAGATACTGATTTTGTAAAGAGCTCTTAATGAAGACACTTTTGTTTAAGAGCAAAACTCAAAATACAATAAATAGCTTGACATTAACCGGAATTTGCTGTTCTTCTGGACCGTAATAAGCATCACGGCTTTCTCACTTTTTGTGTATTTATTAATACAGGGCAATGTAATCAATTTATCCTTGTTAAAGCGTTTTGAAAAGTGACTTTTGGCACAAGTGGTCTGTCTGGTGCTGTTCCACTAGGCACCAGCACTGTTGCTCCATGATTTTGGCACATCCACTAGTTGCCATGGAGATTCCACACCAGAGAGCTGAAGAGGCACCATTTTAAAAGAGATAATTAATAAGAAAAGATTACAGGAATAAAGCAGCCCGCTGTTCAGTGAAGGGGACTGACTACACACACAAATTAATGGGGGCACACAGGAACACTGAGACTCAAGAATCAGATAATTTTCTTTATTCAGTGCGTATCAATTAGATGCTGACTCTGCTTCCTCAGTTTATGTGTGTTTGTTGCAGGTGGGGGCTTAGCAATTTAAATGAATGGTGATTTGAGCAGGCTGTCAAAGGCGACTAGCTCTTTCATACTTATCAATTCAGATGGCAGATGGTGCACATGCAAACGTATGGTAACATAACAAATGTTCTACATGTACATGGTTCTTGTTGTGTCTCTAACTGGTATAAACAACATAAATGACATGTATTCAGGTCAGAACAACCTGCAGTTTTCTGAAAACCTTTCCTTCAAACATGATCGTCCAGGCTGATGTATATCTGCAAGTGTGCTGGAATAAACACTTTTTGAAAAATCTTGCAAGGTGGCAATTTTATTATAGTGAAGTTAAATGTATCCAAGGACAGCATTAATTTATCCTTTATCATTCACCCATAACTCGTTCTGCCTGAATAGGTCCAGCAAAGGTTCCCGGTTAGTGTGGAGCTGCCCCCTGGAGGCACTGGGCAGGGGGAGGCCCGGAGAGAACAGCAACTCATTGCAGGGGACACTTTGATTTCAAAGATCTTGGCTTTTTTTTGTTTGTTTGCATGTGTGTGTGTGTGTGTGTGTGTGAGAGAGAGAGAGAGAGAGAGAGAGAGAGAGAGTGCTTGTCTTGAAATGATAAATATTAAATATTTTGAAATTATGCATCAATATATAGCTGACACTCAAGATGAGCTCCAAAACATTGACCGTAATTTACAAATACTGTACCAGGATATGGATAGTAATAGATTTTTCAGAAAGAGAATTTTGATCCCTTTGTTTTATTCTGATGAGGATCCTCCATGACTTTGTTATCATTATATTAAAGCGCAGCCATTGTCACAAGGATATTGGCAATGAAATCTGAAGCTGGAAATACGGAATGGTTTATCTTTTTAGAAGAAAGCCAAGACAAGCCACCAGCTTCGAACACAATCACAATGGTACCAGGAATAACTCAATTTGCTGTCACAAAAATCCCCAAAAGTGATACACATTTTAACTCTTTCAGTATAAAAGATTGTGCTGGACATAAACTGCTTGAAGGGGAGATTTTAACATAGCATGAGGTAATTAAATTACTCTGACGCTTGTGTATATATACATACAGGTTTGTTGTGTAAGATGAGCAAAGATTGTCTTTGGAATATATCTGTCTGTACTGAAAAGCTGCCTGCAGGACCATAATCAGGCATAATCAGGTGATATACACTTAGTGGCAAGTATATTAGGTGCCGTAACAAGCAGGCTGCCCCCAAAATAAGAAATTGTGCTCTTGGAACTGAACATATATGGCACACAGACAGGGCCTAAAAGCCCAGCTACTGTTTTCTTAAGCATCAGAATGGCTAATATGCACAACTGAAGGGATTTTCAGTGTAGCGTGATTGTTGGTGCCAGATGTGATGATCCAATTTCTCAAAAACAGCTGCCCTCCAGGGATTTTCACAGATTCACTACAGAGTCTATAAGTAAAAAAAACCCAGTCAGCAGTTCTGTGGGCAAAATAATTTGGTTAATAAGAGACATCAGAGGAGAATGGCTAGAGTCATTAAAGCAAACGGGAATGAGGCACGTGTAAACGCAACAGCTCAGTACAGCAGTGGTGAGCAGAAAGGCTTCTCTAAATTTACCTATGCTTAAAGTCGCTCCTGTCCAGTGCTGGTAAGCTGAATCTAATCGCATGCTCACTGTTGGTAAGTGCAGCTGCATTTTTATGAAGTGTCTGAAGGTCAAAACATAAACAGGTTTGTCCCTTTCTGGGACTGGTTCTGCAGAACGTGGAGCAGCTTTCTGAATCCCTGTTGTTTCGCCCCAAGAAAAACAAGAATGTTCCTCTTTTGTTGCACAATTCACAAGAAATGCATTTCTGACCAGAAACAATATGAGAGGCCGCAAACCATCAAAGCTGATAAATTCATCATGGGACTGATGATTTTACAAAGGCAAAAACAGCTGTTTGGTTCCTGGAGACGCTTCACAGCATCGTTGATACACCTGAATGTAACACTTACAGCCTTTATACTGGATCAAAGCATGATGGAATATTAGCAAATAGCTCTGACATTGGATATACCTTAATGAATATAGAAAGATGGCAGTTTTCCTCACTGTCACCTATGTCAATCCCTTCCATGGTCGTTGGTATTGTCCAAGGCCAAGGGACCCAGGTCTTCCTACACTGGATACTATGAGTTTATGCTGTCAAAAAAAAAAAAAAACATAAAATGAGATTTCATCCCCACCTATGATACATTGACAAAGACCATGAAGTGGAATGAATGTGGAGCAAAAGTGAAGAGATGGTTACAAATGTATCACGGGCTTTCAATGGTGTTTTCATTGATACAAGGAGCGGAATCATAGAAACATCATGCTGTGTATGCATTAAAGTGGTTTCAATCATGTGAGAATCTTTGACAAGCTATATAACTTAGGTATATATTTTCCAATATAATGGAACAGTTAAAGGAAAATAAAGATGTTAGATGTGGAAAGATAAAAGCCCCCTCTTACTCAAAGAAAAATTTAATTAGACACTGTGTTGCTCTGTGGGTTAGAACTGATTGGAAGGTTGATGGTTCGAATCCTATGGCTGGCAGAGTGATGTCACTCCTGAAATCCTTAGTCCTTCAAGCTCCAGGGACTGGCTGACCCTACACTATCATCAAAATAAAAAGTAAATGTAGAACTTTATTAATTAGAAATTTCTTTTTTAATACAACAGATTGATGGCCCTGGAGATCCATCTGGAAGACTTAGGAACTTTGTGTCTTTGTACTGTTTTCACAGAGTTTGCTCAGCTAGCAGCTTGCTCTCTGTACGTGTCAGTGGTCTGGACTGTGCTCCAGACTCTCCCAGCAGGGGTATGCACATCTAGCCCATAGTTCAGACTCTACTGGAAGATCTGTGTGGCAGCGTGTGAACATGCAGTCTGTGGATGACAGACTGTTATAGGAACCAGCAAATCCTCACAGTCAACATCATTTCTTACAGAAATGGCAGTTCTATCATTATTATCTTAGGCACATTTAAAAAAATTTCAATTTTAATAGATGTTTTTAACATTGACTGTTCTAACATTATTTTAAGGGTGGCCTGATGTTGCAGTGCTGCAGTGGTACAGGGCTGCAGTGGTGCCTCACCCTTTCAGCCTATTGCCCCAGTCTGTCAGTTGGCATGTTGTCCCAGCATTTAACGGGTTTTCTTTTCACAGTCCTGAAACACGTCATTAAGTGAACTTGTAAACCTGTAAATCAGCCACAGCGTGTGAGTGTCTGCCATGCCTTGTGCCCTGTGCATACTGGGATTGATCCGGAGATCCCGGCAATCTCGTACTGGATCCCAGCAACCTCGCACTGGATAAGCAATTGACTCTAGCAGCAAGGCAACAGCAAGGGAAAAATACAAGAATCAAAATGCATTATTTAGAATTGGGTCGGTTTATGGGAATGTTATTTCTTACTCTGACCTATGATGGTTAAAAGGTTTCTTTATATTATTAGAAAATAGAAACTTTCCCACCTGTCTGTGCATCACACGTAAAAGCTGTAAAATATCCCTGTGTCTCATAAGGTTACAACCTGGCAAAATCCCGATTGTATCATTCCATTCAAGCCCTTCGACTCCCCTGTTAGAGATGTTGGGATGTGCATTTGGTGGTCATCATTTGGCTTAACTGTCTGAAATGTCCCATGGTTGCTCTTTCATGGTCTCCTATCAAGAAGAGAAAAATTGTGGCATTGAGACTTGCCTTTAATTTTTTTAAGCAAAATTGTATGTAAAATTCTCCAGAAATATGTCTCATTCAGCAGCAGGAGCAAATACTAAATTAAATCATTGAGGACAATTTCTTTTTGAATCTATTCAGTTGCAGTCAAAAAAAAGGTTCTCCCCCCAAAAATAGGCTCTCTTGGTATGATTCACCTTTTTCTCGGGCCTAGTTCTGGAGGAGATTCTGAAGCTGGAAGCCCAGTATGTCCGTGCTGCTTCAAGTGTGAATGAGTCATTTATCACTGGCTTGTCAGAAGCCTCCATGTAACGCGGCAGCCAGTGAGCTCTTCTGCTCACTAAACATGGCCACACACACACACACACACACGCACACACAGATTTGTAATTATATCTTTGTGGGGACTCTCCATTCATTTCTAAGGGGGAAAACTGTAATCCCTACATGACGACCTTAACCCCAAACCAGAACTAATCTTAACCATAAATAACCAAACAAAATACAAGTCTTTTGACAGTTTTAGTTTTTTGATTGCAGTCACAGATTTTTATAAAATTGAATTTCCCCTTGTGGCGACTGAAAAAAAATGGTCTTTACAACGTCAAAATGACAGGTTTTTATCAAAAGCTGCATATGGTCAGACAGGAACAGGATGTGCACGCTCATGCACAGCCACATCACCTGCTTGTCTTTAGCTATAATGTCTTACAGTAAAACTCTGAAAATAATGTGAAGAGGACTCTTCTTCTGGTTGTCTGAGACTCAGCCTGTGGGAGCACATTACATTTCTGATGAAAGATGGCCTGATTTATTAGAGAAAATGAGCCCTTAGTTCTGTGCCACTAAGGTCACTGGGTCTCCAGAGACTGTCAGTGGCTAGTGGCTGGTAAACGCATCTACTCTTTAACTTGGCTGCTAGTGAACATTTAACCCTTTGTCTGCTATTGAATGTTCTGCCCAGCGTGACCAAGCAGTTTGGTAACAGGCCTCCTGCAGTATGATAGTACATAGTGCAGGTTTCAGATGCAGCAGATCTCTTGGCTTTGGCGTTTCTGCTTGTGCACTGAAGGACCATGTGACATCTCAGGCTACTTGGAATGATTTAAGAGTTATTCATGAATAAGGCAAGAATTCAGCTTTGGTTAATTCAATTTTAAGAGGAGCTCCTTCCAGCAGAATAGTGGAACATACATTCACATGCCTGGGAAAAGGGGCGGCTTTGCGGTCAGGGAGGGGAGAAGGGCGGCTTTGCGGTCAGGGAGGGGAGAGCTGCCGCGCTACAGGAGCTGATTCCGCGGCAAAAGGAGGTTGTGTGCTGGAGGATTTTCAAATTCAAATGCAGCTGCACCATTTATCCACATTTCTGCATGTAAGAGACTGTCGCAAACCTGAGCTGTCAATATGAATGGGACTAATGTTTTATTACTAAAGTACTGTTGAAATTATATGCATCAAGAAAAAAGTGAAAGTCTGGAAACCTCACTAATGAAATCGTTGATTAGAGGACGTCTGCATTTCTGGCCATGGGATGTTGGCTGGAAACAGTCAGCTCACCCTGTACCTCTGTAAATGATCAAATTAACCTATGTGGTGTTTTGTATACAACTGGCTTTTGCAGGCAATAATCAAGAATTTTTTTTCCCATCCATTCATGGTTTCTGAGACTTGGGCAGGTAAATTAGCATCTAGCATCTCAAATCTGTGACAAGAATTTTACAGAGACATTAGCTATTGGGCAGTGAGGCAGCAAAGGATTATGGGAAGTGGAATGCAGCACTGGAGTGGTGAGAGAGAAGGTCCCAATGAAGCTTAAATGACGTGACTGAGAGGAAGCACAGGAACTCTGTGCTTTCTGGAAACCGTCCTCCAGAGCACCGTCCACGTTCTGGCAGTGCAAGTAAAAGCCCCTCAATAACTAAAGAATGAATCACTTCATTTATAAGTCACATTTAAAGATGCCTTGTGTCAATCAAAGTGCTGTACAGAATACCAATAAAGTACAGAAATAAATAAAAAATTCTTATATATATTTGTGTGTGTGTGTGTGTGTGTGTGTGTGTGTGTGTGCGTGTGTGTGTCCCCCACAATGTAATAAAAACCTATTTTTTGATGTTGTGGGGATCATTTTTCAGGTCCCCAAAAAGTTCTTTGAATGCAATCAAAAAACTAAAAATGCCAAAAACCTCATATTATGTTTGGTTGCTTATGGTTAAGGTTAGAGCTGGGTAGGGTTAAGGTCGTCATTGGGATTAGAGTTTTCCCCATAGAAATGAATGGAGAGTCCCCACAAAGATATAATTACAAACGTGTGTGTGGGTGTGTAATTTTAAGCATCAGGTACTTCAAATGATAATGAGAAGCAAAATATGTTTTAAATCTTGTTTAAGTCGTAAAGGATGGTGCCAATTTAATATACATTCGTAGTGTATTCCACAAGATTTGAGCGCATTCTGCAAAAGCAGAGTCTCCCCTGGTCATTAACCAGGTGCGAGGTTTGACTAAAAGGAGCTGAATGGAAGAGCACAGCAATCTAGTGCTGGTTTGGAAGTAAACTCTGCGATGCACAATGGGGCCAACCCACTAAGAGCTTTAAAAACAAATAGTAACATTTTAATTCTAATCCTGAGTACCTCCGGAAGCCAATGAAGAGAAGCTAAAACTTGAGTGATATGATCCCTTCTCTTAGTACCAGTAAGAAGACAAGCAGCAACATTTTGCACCAATTGTAAATGAGACAAAGGTGACTGGCTGACACCCACATACAGAGAATTACAACAATCAAAACAAGACTAAATAAAAGCATGAATAACCTTCTCCAGATCACAATGTGAAAGAAATGCTTTGGCCTTTGCTACCTGTCTCAATTGAAAGAAACTCTTTTTAACAACCGAATTTATCTGTCTTTCAAATTTTGTAAATCAGAGTCAAAATGACACCAAGTCTTATGGCAGATTTTTTGTGTATGAAGACAACAAACCTTGATTTTGTGTGCAGGTATTAATACCTGTTCGCTGGCCAAATAAAATAACTTTGGATTTATTGTCATTAAGAAAAAGGGAATTATGATCCATTCACTTTTCATCTGGACATGCATGAAGGTTTTCTACTCAACAAGAGTCAGATGGATTAAGAGGAAGATGAAGTTGTGTATCATCTGCATAACAGTGAAAGGAAATATTAAATGACAAAAGTGTAACAGTTGCATTCTATGAACTTTTAAGTAAGCATTCTGTGAAATAGATCAGTCCTGGATGTCGTCTGAGCCCTGAGAAAGACAAGAGAACCAGGTATTCAGGAACCTTCTGGAGCATCATACCTGGAGACAGACATTTGACACCACAAAGACAGAACGTGGCCTGAATTCTATTCGGGAAATAAATAAGTAAAGAGGGAAATGCTACCAGAAGGGGACAAGGAGACAAAAAGCAAAGTCCCTGAGTATCGGCTGCCTCATGCTGTCCTGGACGGAAGCGATTATGTGAGACCGTTTGCAGATCCATCCCTGGAGCCCATGCCATAGGTGAGTGGGTGCCACTTGCACCTGAGCGTCCCGGCACACCCCCGAGCAGCAAACCGAGTGTGAAATGGCAAGGTTACACACCGACACCGGCAGATCACGGCTCAGCCGCAGGGCTGCTGCTCTCAGAGATCTGCACCCCGTCACCAGCTGGGTAACCTCTATTTGTTAGTGGTCTGGGTCCTGCCAGCATCACGAGCCCCTGGTGGTCTGGGTCCTGCCAGCGTGACAAGCCCCTGGTGGTCTGGATCCTGCCAGCATCGTGAGCCCCTGGTGGCCTGGGTCCTGCCAGCGTCGCGAGCCCCTGGTGGTCTGGGTCCTGCCAGAGTGATGAGCCCCTGGTGGTCTGGGTCCTGCCAGCGTCGTGAGCCCCTGGTGGTCTGGTTCCTGCCAGCGTGACGAGCCTCTGGTGGTCTTGGTCCTGCCAGCATGATGAGCCCCTGATGGTCTGGGTCCTGCCAGCATCGCGGGCCCCCCTGGTGGTCTGGGTCCTGCCAGAGTGACGAGCCCCTGGTGGTCTGGGTCCTGCCAGTGTCGCGGGCCCCTCTGGTGGTCTGGGTCCTGCCAGCATGACGAGCCCCTGGTGGTCTGGATCCTGCCAGCATCACAGGCCCCCCTGGTGGTCTGGGTCCTGCCAGCGTAACGAGCCCCTGGTGGGAAGTTAACCTGACATCCCCAGCAGGTGGCGACACGGCTCTGGCTGTTTTTTTCTTAACTGTTGTTAGTCTTGATTGTTTGTTCTCTTCACGCTTTGCTCCATCCTCTTTTTAGGTACCAAACTTTCAGGGTTTTTTGGCCTAGTGGTGCTATTTTTCTGGACCAGTCACAGAACGCCAATTAAGGACCCATAGGTGTATATTACTGGCCAGTGTTAAGGATGCCAATTCATCTAGCTTGATTTTTGAAGTGTGACAGGAAACAATACTGCAGAAGTAGGGAGAATGTGCAAGCTGACTCCCAGCCCTTCAGTTATGATGCTGCACTGCTATCCAGTGCAGCTTGAATATGTCACTGCTTACATAAATACGACATGGCAGCTAAAGCCATGGATACTGTAGCACAGTGAACTGTAGCACAGCCTTGCTGTTCTGCGGTGAGGGGAGGCAGAGTAGCTATATTAAGAGGCCCATTTTAGACTGTGGGCCTGACTGTCTGTGCATTATTTCCTGCCCAACAGTCAGATGATAGCAGCACACCTTCTGTGAAAATGAACAGATGTACAAACAGGAGAGTCACACGGGGAGAAGAGGCACCCAATGACTGTAATTAACACGGGAGAGTCGGGCATTGCTGAGCGGCGTGTGATGCTGTGTGGGAGGAGGTGTGTGGGCAGGGAGTGGGCGGCAGGAATGTACGTGTGTGTGTGTGTGTGTGTGTGTGTGAGAGAGAGGCTGTGTGGGTGTGTGTGCTGCGCTTGCAGCATTTTCTGTAGCGCCTCTCACGAGTAAATAAATGTGTGTGGTTACCCTGCTGTTCACAAAGACAATGTCAAGCACTGGATAGGTGGTGGTTTATTTTTTACATAAATATCGAGGAGTAATATTTGATGCAAAAATGTTGTTCCTCAAATTATTCTATAATTGACACTGATTATTTTGCTCTGGCCCTGCAGTTTTCACTGCTTCCCAGAATAAAAAGCACACGAACAAATCGATTGGTTTTGTTTCAGATGTTGACACAATTCTGCTTTAAAAAGTGAATATATTGTAATCGACAGTGACGTCAGAAGGAGTTTGACATTGGTGGGGGTGGGGGGGGGGACGCACAAATGCAATAGCCTACAGACCCTCCCCAGGTTAGGATGGGGATACCTTCCGATAAGCGCATCGTAAGGCAAAAACATCGTAAGGTGAAAATGCATTTTAATACAGTACACCTAACCTAACAAACATCATAGCCTAGCCTAGCCTGCCTTAAACATGCTCAGAACATTCACATTAACTTACAGTTGAGGAAAATCTTTAAAATAACCCTATTTTATAATAAAGTGTTGAATATTTCATGTAATTTATTGAATAATTTAAGTGAAAAACATTTACCCATCATAAAGTCAAAATATTGTAACATAGACCATCGTAACCCAGGGAGCGTCTGTAGTCAGATCATGAAAAGATGCAATATGAGAAAGATTTAAAAATTATTTTAGAATAATAAAGACTTCATCATTTAAAATAACACTGACACTGTTTATAGTGCAGTTTCACAAAAAACACATAACTAAAAAAATAAGTGATCCATTCTAAAAAATTATTTGGTCTGATACCTGACTACAGTCTCAGTCAGGTGTATGTATCATCCTCACAGTCTCAGTCAGGTGTATGTATCATCCTCACACTCTGCACGTGCAGCGAATTGGCCTCAGTTTGAAAGATAAGGAACGGCTTCTTAATTTTTTTTCTTTTTTTTATTTTTTTTCTTTTTTTTTGGAAAGGGGGGTGTCTTCCAATATCGGGGTGGGGGGGGGGTGTCCCGCCTGTCCCCACTACTTCCGACGTCCCTGGTAACTGACCATAGAAGAAAAGGTACTGAGGTCCCATATCCCCCTTTTCCAAACCACTGCCCCCACTGTCCCTCAGCAGCCATGTAGTCCTGGATCCCTTTCCCATGCTGGGAGGCCGCAGGCCCCTTTGACTGAAAATCTTCTCTCACCAACTAACTTTGGTGGCTCGTCTCGCTGGCTTAGTGCAGGACGGAGGTCTGGCAGGGAAATCCTGCAGAGCCATGAGCTCACATGTCCACGTTACGAATAGCACTGTGCACATAATACTACCATGAGGAAGTTTAACGTTAATAGTTCGCCAGCCTCGTTGCAAGTGAACCCACATCCACCGACGACCCCCCTCTATATTTAGCTCCGATTAAATGACACACAGGCTCTGTTAATTGCTTACATTACAAGGTCATCTGACAGCATAGTCTTGTATTAAAAGCACCTGCAGAGAATGTCCATTATGATGTTGCTCTGCTGTTCTCACTTTAGATTAAAACTGCTTCAGCCACACCACTGATCACAGGAACTTGCCTGAATGAGAACTGGCTGCCTTTTCAATGTAAAATAAAAGGTTCCAATAACAGGCTTATGAAATGCACTGTGTTTAACACCATTTATGTAGAGGACCTGTTTTTGGGGAGAGATCAGAGGTTTGTTTCACGATACAAAGGACAGGTAAGAGCCACATGGGAATAATGTAAAGTTTGAAATTCAATTGCTTGGGGAAGCCTGATACAACTGAGGAATGTCACGGGACTTAGCAAACATCTTGAGGGACATGCAGAAAGATGCCAGGAACAGACGACAGGAAATATTTTATGGCAGGGATGGAATACCAGAAAAAAACTGGATGTTCTCCAGCCTTGAAGGATAAACTAGCACATATGTAGGGGAATAATTTGTGATAAATTCATATATTCTCCTTCTGGGTGAGGAGAACTGGTGCAAAAGAGAGACGATTTACAGTCGGTTACTCTATTGTCATAATAAGTGTTTTTTTCTTTTTTGGGGGGGGGGCATTCTCCCTCACTAGTGAAAAATAGTCATGGGTTCTTGTTTGTCACCATAATAATTCATTTTGGAAAGATGCTTAGTAACTGGCAGACCTCCATAAGCATTGTTTTTTCCAGATGCAGTGGACCTTGGCTTTGTATCACTGATGGAATTTGTCCCTCCAGGAAAAAAAAGCTGTGGATCCAAACAGAGCTGAGAGATAAAAAATGACCAGTGACCATTTGTGAATGAAAGATTCCCTGCTGTTGAGTTCTGTCTGAGGAGGCTTTGAAGAGGTGGCTGTCTTTGCCGACAGACTGCTCGGGTGCCCAGCCAGTGAGCTCCGCATGGGCGCAGCAGTCCGGCACATTACCAGCGGTGTGACATAAGAGCCACGGAAACGGAAACGACATAAAGTGACTGATGTGTAGGAGGTGTGCAAATATTGCCTCGAGATATCCATAATAACATTCTAATAATCATTCACGGGATATCCATAATAACATTCTAATAATCATTCACGGGATATCCATAATAACATTCTAATAATCATTCACGGGATATCCATAATAACAT
>JAOYFF010000040.1:529759-540371 GCA_025773925.1 Cryptomyrus ogoouensis | reverse complement strand
GTTTGGTTCTGTCCATTTCTCTATGGGTCTTGACACACAAAGGACCGTCTCGCTCCAACAGCAGTATGCAATTCATGCTTTTCCAAGCTGTTTAAGGCAGCCAGGATCGAGGAAATCCTCTTCGCAATGAGCAGAGAGGCTGGGGAAACAGGGAATCACGCAGGAATTCTGTAATCCCATCTACTGCGAATGAGATTTCGGCTTAATAAATGGTGAGTTTAGAGAATGCTAAAAAATATGTAGCCTATCATTCTGCGATGTGTCTGAGCTTGTGAGGATACATATGTGGGCATGTTTGTGTGCATATATGCAGAGTTTCCCTGTTGTGGGTGCTGTGAATGCATGCCTACAGCAATCATGTTGTGTTTAGCAGACAGTATCAAGCTGCATGTGAAAGTGAAGGAAAGCGAATGCAATGAAGGAGCTAAATTGCCAGTCATTCGATCAGATTGCAGCCTTTCAGGGTTTAAGCCATAATTAAGGAAAGATACACAAAGTCATACACAAGAGCTGTGCTTAAGCTTACTTTTGTAAACTCAGTATGAGAAAATTGCGATAGATAGATAGATAGATAGATAGATAGATAGATAGATAGATTGCAGTGACAACATATTCTGTTCTGTATTCTGGTTTCCATTATTTCCATCATGCCTAACAGCATGCGAGTTTATCCTTGGAAAACCTGCGAGCCTGTGAATCTAAAAACTAAAATGATGTTGTGGGAGGAGAGTGTGTCAGTCCCGTATTTCAAGTTCTTTCCATTAATTGCACAGAGCGGGAATTGAAAGTAGACTGTAGTTGTTTCTCAGTCACTATTAAGATACAAATATAATAGTTAATTATCCATCAAGTCAGGAAGTGGTGTTGAAGTCCAACTACTGAAAATTTTACAGGCAAAAAGAAGCTTGTGCATTAGAGACATAAATGTGAGCATCTTTCACCCAGAATGATTTGATTGACAGCTGTCTATCAGTGCCAGTATGACTGTGTTCCGCAAAATATTGTCAGCCTTGACAAACATATTCCTTCAAACTGCTGTCATGCAGGGCAGTAAACCATTTTGTCTTATAAATGTTATCCCCACTCTTATCCGCTGTTAGACAGAGGTTGCTAGAATCTTTAAGTGATCATAACACAGGCCTGCTCTGGATGTGGATTTACCCTTTGAGTGTTTACTGGGGGTCGTTATAGTGCACATGTTTGAAAAAGGCACATCTGGCTGTAATTGTTTTCTTATACACTCATATAAGAGAATAAAATGATAAATTGTACAGTGGGTGCTTGGTAACATAAAATAGTTACTAGTAGATACCCAGATAAAAAGCAAATTTCCTGGCTATTTACAAAGTTCATTTTTCTTACTAGCAAACAGCTATAGTATATTTGTCGTGACATTTCAATTAGCAAATAATCTTAACATTTCATCTGACTTGGAATAATTATCGCTGAATGGTGTTCCCTCCTAAAATTTCTCCTGCAATGGTAATTGCAATTTTCTTTTGGCATTAAAAGACAAAACAAATTAAGCAACGTGAAATATGAAATACCATTACTGTTATACACTATATGGCCAGAGGTATGTGGACACCCCTCGTAATTAACGGGGTTTGATCATTACGCCACATCCATTGCTGACAGATGTGCAAACTTAAAGCACACAGCCTTGGAATCTGCAGGAATTAACTCTGGCAGCAGAATGGATGGTTGTACCATAGAGGTTAGTGACTTGGTGTTGCTGCAGGACACCTGCTGCCTTCCATCGTGCCACTTTGCCAAATTTATGCCGAGCTAAAGCTCCCCTGGTGAATCTCACACCAAATGCTTTCTGTACTTTTCCAGCACAATTGCACATCCTGCAAAGCAACCTCATCCCCATGTCGTACTGCCTAATTATTCATCACGTAATTCTATTCCTGTAATGTTTTGCACTGTTGTTTTTCCGACCCCCCACCCATGCATCCCCCACCCCCACTGTGACACAAGTTCCCTGAATACATGTGACATTAAAACTTTTGGCTCACAAGTGCGTTTGCACTTGTGAGCTTCTGAGACACACAAAGTCCCAGAAAGGAAGCTGATCGGCCGACATTAACACCCAACCTGAATGGCAGCGTCTCCATTCAGCGATATTCCGCTGTCTGACGGAACACTGCCCCAGAAGAGCAAAGCCTTTTACAGCAGCAAGGGGCAGATCCATGGCATATTAATGCCCCCCTTTTCAAAATGAGAAGATGGACTACTGCCAAAGCTGACAAGTTTTATTGAGAAAAATATGCAATCATCTGTGTCATTATGACTGGTTATGTTTCAGTTATGCATGCAATGAAGATACTTGCCCTCTGTAACATTGTTTGTGCTGAGATTAAGTCATTACTATCATGATTAGAAACACAACTGGAATTCTAAAGCTAGAAGATTTGATTCATCCCGCTCGTTGTCCTGCGCTTGTGCAACATTACAAATCTGTAAAAAGCTCCCTAATAATGCATCGTTTTTAGAGTGGAAAGAGAAATTTCTCAGTCAGATCAGCACGTTCCAGGAGAATTGCTGAATATTACCTTCTCTGTGGGTCAGTTAGGGTCAGTATTTTAATCCTATTATTTCTCTTTTCCTTTTTTCTTGTGTCATGATCTATGCCAGGTTTAGCAATAAATGAGTTTCTTTTTAAAATGTTTAACAGCACTGATTATTTAGTGGGTTATTGCCTTTTTCAGCATGACTACATTATTCTGAGGGTATAAATGTATTTTGCATATATAACAGCATCACATGATACTCATCTACAGTAAATGCATTATATTTGACATTTAGGGCATTATGCTACATCTTACACCTGACTTTCAGAACTCCAGTCACATACATAAACGAATGAGGGAGCAGACAAAATACTTGGGCAACTGATCAAAAGCATGTTGCGTGGATAAGCAATGTGAGCGTGCAGTTTTATTTTTACAGCTATGTTTGCAGTAGGAGGCGTTACAGTTTGCATTTTGTCATTGTGGGGTTTCCTCTGGGTCTTCCAGCACCACCCCCACCCCCCTAGTGAGTGACTGGTGTGTGAGTGTCCCCTGCGATGGGCTGGCGCCCCATCCTGGGTTGTTCCCTGCCTTATACCCATAGGCTCCACCACCTTCAAGTCCCAGAATTGGGTGGATGTTTACAGTAGCCTCACTGTATGTGTGTCGTCAGGAACAGAATACATTCCTGTCCCTGCACCCCCCCTTTCTGTGTTCTTATTGCAGACTCTTTAATAAGCCCTTATTATAGGATGGGGAAATGAAACAGAGCAATAAAATATTATTATGTAGACAGTTTAATACGTTGGTCTGAATCTTTACTAGCTAACTGGGGCTTTGAGTCCTTGAGGTTCTGGTTATTAAGTTAAGTGCTGTAAAATTTGAATAGAAAAATCTGTATGCATAAAGCGTTCTTATTGGCAAAGTAATGTTCTGGTGGACATAACAATACTTCCAGATGTAAACCGTTTATAATGCATACATTGCGTACTACATGTGTACACCCGCTTGACTGTGCAACAGCGAAAGACGAGAACACCCAAAATATTATATATAACAATACAATAAATGCAGTATTTGTTTTAAAATGACAATTGATGTTTACATATAATAATCTGTGTGGAACACTACAACAAGCTCTACCCCAGCGAGCTCGTGGTGAACATCTGCCCGACAGAGCAGAAAACTAATTAACATCCATCACTTTTCACCTCCTGCATGCTGACTGGTGCACAACACGACTGCAGCAGAGAGCATGTAGTGGCCTCTTTGAGCATGCAAGGCTGCAATTCAATGTAATAAAGTGCAAGACATGCTGCAAGTCATGGATAATGTTTGTATGACATTTACTAAAAAAGAAGAAAAGAAAACCCATAATTATTATGCACTGAGGGTTGCCCCTGTTCTAGGGATCTGAAAGCATGCTGATGTGTGTTTGGGCTTCAAACTGTTCAGGAGAAGGTGCACATTTGGGTTGTTTACTGGCACAGAGTCGCTTCAGTCTGTTCTGAGCACATGCATTGTGCAGAAACACATAAATGTTGCAGAAACAGGTTCATTAAAAATGTACATATGCAGATCACCATTTGCAAACCCCTGGAGGAAGCAGGGAGGGAGAGAAGATGCCTAATCAGAGCTGCTCTGGTACTTATTCATATACAGAATATCGTTTGCCCTGTTTTCACACCCACATATCCAGCTGCCAAAACGCCCCCAGCTTCCATTTAGATGGATACGCGATACACGCTGCACTTCCCCAGTTCTTCCTCAGATGGCATCCTGCGACGGCTGAAATGCTGGAGCTGCGGATTTTTTTGCATTTGATGTAGGACGTGTTTGGAATAGAGGAGTCCCTGTGGCTCGGGAGACTCAGGCAGAGAGGCTGGAGCTCTGGGACGCTGCTTGCTGCAGCTTCTTCACAACAATGACGCTTCTCTCCAATGCTGGACTTCTACAGTCCAGCTATTACTTTATCACTGTCCCCTCTGATTTCTCTGACTTGTGTGCTGAATCCATTTTAATTGGCAATTTCCAGTCTCTGCTTTCGGCTCCTCGTAACAGGCAGGTTGGTGCCTCCCAGGAACGTCCAGTAGATATCTGACCGAATGGCTGCTACGTCTCATTACCCGTGTAACGATAATGAGAGCAGACATGCCTGTGTTCATCCTGATGCTAAGCACAGAACCCTCTGTGTTCTTCTGTTAGATTGTCCATAGTCAGTTAATATCATCAGGGAAGATATGCTGGTGGCCAAAATGTTGGCTGGTTATTTCAAAACGTGTTTGGGAAGATCTGATGTGCTGCATAGACTTATTTAATGATTTAATGATTTAATTTAATGATATTCTTTCGAAAAATGAACAATATTAAACCTGAAACCCATCATTGTTGTTTTTATTAAAAGGTTTATGTCAGTTTAGTAAACTAGCTGGCACTGAAACACAGTGCTGCTGTAACATACAGAAATTTAATTTTTCTTTTGTTAGAATTAAAATTAGAATTAGGTATATAAAAATATCAATGAAATGCTATCTAATTTCTTATATATAAAAAATTATGCAGAGATAAATATTGTGAACTCCACTAGCATATATGCATTTTTAGCTAACTATTCTCCTACGTTAATCTTTCATTGATTAACCTATTGCAATGTCTTTAACTGGCTGAAAATCCTGTGATCTACGACATGGTCAAGCTAAATCAGCTACATTGTGTTTCAGTTTCATGCATATTGTTATTTTGTTTCACTAGGGTATAAATTACCGGCGCGGTTACCTTGCCCTTTTCATTAGCCTTCAATGTCACTGGTCGCTTTAGTCCTATGAGTATACAGACACGGTGATTTAATGACATTTTAAGGCAGTGCAAGAGCTGCATTTAATTATTTTAATAAATCTGTAAATGATAAAAGGGGATTCCTGTGATATGGATAGTTGTTCAGGTTCTAGCGCTGCAGCCTTACCCAGCTCAGCTCAGTGTACTTGTTCCACCCCGTGTCACACAGGCCTGGGATGTGGGGTTTCCCTGGGCCGAGGGAACGGAGGACTTGGGTCTCTGTTTCAGGCAGCGTTTCATGTGACACTCGGCAGCTATCGCATCTGGCCAATTTCCCTGAAAGCTCAGAGTGGCGACTGACTGAGCAAATGTATCATGTGTTTAAAAGCACCTAGTGAGACTTTCAGATGAAAAGTCACCCACTGAGACATTTACTGCTGGGGAACCAGGTGTGGGCTCCAAGGAAGGAAAAGACGAATAGCGACTCAGAGGTGGAGACAGGGAATGTACAGTTAATCTCCTAGCTGGGGATTGTGGAGCCATCTTAAGATGAGGTCTCCTGCGAGGCAGGAGGGAGAGTGTAGCGGAATGTGGCGTGATTGACAGAGTTTCCCGGGGGGAGTTGGCCGTCAGCGTCTGCAGCAATCAGTGCTGGGTGAGTCATGCATCCTGACAGAGCCGCACACTAATCAAAGCCACGCACGGCCCTGCACCCACGCCTCTAAAGAGAAGCCCTGTTTCCGGCTCTGATATCCTTAATGAATGTGTGTGTGCATCTGTGTGGCTGTGTGTCTGTGTCTCAGGTTTCTCAGCTTTTGTTTAAAGTTCTTTACATGTTTGTGGAGATGTTGTGGAAATGGACAAGCTTGGAACCAAATATGTTCTTTCAGTTTAGAGATTGCTTAATGTATATATGACTAAAACAGTTCTGCTCCTATACTTGTTTTCATAATTGTATTACCTTAAACTGACTGTTTTTTCAAACTAATGCAGGCTAATTGGAGTGTCTGAATTGCCCATATGGAGTGTGTGTATCTGTGCGCTGGTATCCTGCCTAAGGTGTATTCCTGCCTCGTGTCCTATGCTGCCTGGGAAAGGATCCAGACACCGTGCAAATCTGTCCAGGATAAGCAATTGGAAGATGAATGGATAATTACAGGGTGATTAATAGTTGAGCAACAATAGCTGACGCTCCATATGCATCCATATTTCTAGAAAGATCAATGAAACACAATCCATCCCCAATGACTTACAATTCATATTGAGCTCCCCTAATAGGAAGTAATATCCTGAATTTCAGAACGGGAGATTCAGGGCATCCTTCCCAACTATGTGCACAATATACAGACAGGGAGACTTTCAAAACCGTGGCTAATGTTTGGATACAGATCAGAGGGAGATGAGGCTGAGAGCCTTCCCATAATCTTCACACATAAGAATCTAAGACGGGGTATAAATGTGGTTATTTATTAAAGAGACACTTTTTTTCCAAAGCAGCAGATACGTGAAAGAGATCATCACAGGTTTCATCGACACATGGTTCATGCAGACTTCAGAGGTCCCAGAAGTGCTTGGATTTGAATGCATTTAATACACAGAGATAGAAAAACACTGTTTGGTGATTAATACGCAATTAATGCATTGATTTACAATATTTATGTAACACACCAACATGTGTACTGTATGTAGTTACATCAATATGTTTATTAATAAGTAAAATTCGGTATTATTAACGGTTAAGGTTACTTTCATTGCTGATGTATTTTAGGCTTATCTTGGTCAAGAGAGCGCTGCTGGTGTTTATTGTTTTGAATTCTTTTTCTTTTTAATTATTATGTTCATAAATTTGCATGGAAGTCGAGAGTAACTGTATCCTGTTGTTTGATATATTTCGTGGGAGGGAAGAAACGTTTCAAAGGTCAGATCAAATAAAACTTTCTAAAACTTCTATCGTTCATGGTGGTTTCAGTAATACTTTGCTAACTGAGGACCTAAATAATCTTAATGACTTAATCACAAATAAACTCAAACATGAATAGCCTTCCGCCTCGTGCCCTGTCCTTGCATATAGTCTCCACCATAGTTTGCTCATCTGCACGGGGAGGCTCCAATCGCTCAAAAGAAGGAATAAAAAAGTACGAAATTTCCCAGTGACATGGAGAGGATAAAAAAAAAAAAACAGTTGCGTCAAGTCAGCAGGAGAAATTTCACTGTAACTAAACATTACAAAAAATATGAGGTAATCATATTCAAACACTGCATTTACACATTTTCATAAAGAGCACACCATTGGGAAGCTCAATGTTTGGTTTATTAAAAATGAAAAACGGAGCAGCTTGCAAAACCCAGGGAGTTGTGATCACACACTCCAATGTTATATTTAACTCCTGCTACCCTGCAAAACACAAAATCACGTTTAGAAGCATTTTCTCTAATCACATGACATTGGGTGAAACAGCATTAAGGCAACAGAATTTACAGTCGTGGCCAAAAGTTTTGAGAATGACACAAGTGTTGGTTTTCACAAAGTTAGCTGCTTAGGTATTTGTAGACCTTTTTGTCAGATGTTTCTATGGGATACTGAAGTATATTTACAAGCATTTCATAAGTGTCAAAGGCTTTTATTGACAATTACATTAAGTTAATGCAAAGAGTCAATATTTGCAGTGTTGGTCCTTCTTTTTCAAGACCTCTGCAATTTGTCCTGGCACGCTGTCAATCAACATCTGGGCCAAATCCTGACTGATGGCAGCCCATTCATGCATAATCAATGCTTGGAGTTTGTCAGAATTTGTGGGTTTTTGCTTGTCCACCCGTCTCTTGTGGATTGACCACAACTTCTAATGGGATTAAGGTCTGAGGAGTTTCCTGGCCATGGACCCAAAATGTCGATGCTTTGTTCCCTGAGCCACTTAGTTATCACTTTTGCCTTTATGGCACGGTGCTCCATCACGCTGGAAAAGGCATCGTTTGTCACCAAACTGTTCTTGGGTGGTTGAGAGAAGTTGCTCTCGGAGGATGTTTTGGTATCATTCTTTATTCATGGACGTGTTCTTAGGCAGAATTGTGAGTGAGCCCACTGCCTTGGCTGAGAAGCAGCCCCACACATGAATGGTCTCAGGATGCTTTACTGTTGGCATGACACAGGACTGATGGTAGTGCTCACCTTTTTTCTCCAGACAAACTTTTTTCCGGGTGCCCCAAACAATTGGAAAGGGAATTCATCAGAGAGTGATTTTATCCCAATCCTCAGCACTCCAATCCCTGTACCTTTTGTAGAATATCAGTCTGTCCCTAATGTTTTTCTAGGAGAGAAGTGGTTTTTTTGCTGCCCTTCTTGACACCAGGCCATCCTCCAAAAGTCTTCACCTTACTGTGTGTGCAGATGCACTCACACCTGTCTGCTTCCTGAGCAAGCTCTGCACTGGTGGTGCCCTGATCCCGCAGCTGAATCAACTTTAGGAGACGGTCCCCGCTCTTGCTGGACTTTCTTGGGTGCCCTGAAGCCTTCTTCACAACAATGAACCTCTCTCCTTCTTGATGATCTGATAAATGGTTGATTTAGGTGCAGTCTTCCTAGCAGCAATATCCCTGCCCTTTTTGTGCAAAGCAATGATGACTGCATGTGTTTCCTTACAGGTAACCAAGGTTAACAGAGAAAGAATCAATTCAGTGATTTCAAGCACCACCCTCCTTTTAAAGCATCCAGTCTGCTATTCTAACTCAATCAGCATGACAGAGTAATCTCCAGTCCCCATAAACACTCTCATCTGTGTCAATGAGAGAATCACTGAAATGATGTCAGCAGGTCCTTTTGTGGCAGGGCTGAAATGCAGTGGAAATTTTTTTGGGATTAAGTTCATTTTCATGGCAAAGGGGGACTTTGTAATTAATTGCAATTCATCTGATCACTCCATAACATTCTGGAATATATGCAAATTGGCATCATAAAAACTGAGGCAGCAGACTTTGTGAAAATTAATATTTGTGTCATTTGTGTCATTCTCAAAACTTTTGGCCACGGCCATACAATTAATAGGCTGTTTGTGGTTAATGTTACGTGTTGCTAACTTTATCTGTTAATGTTCCCTAAGTCTAGTAATTTAGACTTAATCTGAAAGTGAAAAAAAAATCTGAAACCGAAAAAAAAAGATTTGAAACCGGAATCTGAAAACTGAACAAACAGAAGAAAAACAATGAGACATGAAATATACATGGTAATGTACAATGAAAATAAAACATTTACTTAAAAAAAAATCCAGAACTGAATCAAAATCATATTTAAACCAAAAAAAAAAAACTTTCAAATACTTATTTTTAGTTTGAGTACTTTCAGTTTAAATTCTTTTTTTCAAATTAACATGTAACAGAACTACTGGTCCTGATTTAGCACCATAACCCTTGTGCAGTGGAAAACCAAAGGGAGCTGGAACCGTGCTATAACTAGTCTCTCTTCACGGCCCGGCTCGGGTACAGGTCGGTTCCCGTATGCCAGTGGAAAAAAAGCCGTAAATTGCAATGAAATATAATATAAAGAAATACAATGGTAGAAAGCTGATTGAACCCAATCAGACAAGCATGGCTATTGGTATGGAATGTCATGATTCTTTATGTTATTTAATAAACAAACCCCAGGCAGTGGTTTAATTCATTTGATGCATTATGTTTGTATGTTTTCAACTATCTAATATTTCCCAACCATTAGCTATTACTGTGGACTCTGGAGTGAAGTGATATGCAGTAACCTAACAAGGCAATGAGTTTTTATGCCCGAAAGGCACCTATGATGTTGTGTATTTATTTGAAGATGGCAAATATGTGTTTCTACTCTGTTGGCAGGATCACCACAGGTAGACGACTCTCAGAATCCACGCAGAAAGCAAGAAGCTGTGGGAAAGTGCAAGCTGGCCTCAGGGAATAGATTCAAGGTCTGACTTCAGCTATCTGTAAAGAAAATGGTGACACATGAACTTAAGCGATAAAGGAAAACATGAAAAAGATATATATTGGGAAAACAGCATTAAAAAACGCCAGAAACAGTGGTAAACATCAGAAAAAGAGGTAAGAGCTATTTCAGATATTTTTATTCATTGTCATTCTCCAGAATGAACTGAATCATTGAACTGTCTGACAATACGGCAGAAACATCACATTCTAATCCTTCAAACTTCCGTCCTTTTTATGTACAGTTGAACCCGGTTATGTCGCCGGCCTAGGGGTTTGCCAAAAAGCGTCGAGATAACCGATCGAGATAACCGAAAACCAATAAGGTGGCAATATATTAACATGTGCTTGAAATTTCTTTATGTACATGATGTGCG
>JAOYFF010000040.1:506427-526796 GCA_025773925.1 Cryptomyrus ogoouensis | reverse complement strand
GTTGGGTGTGACTTGTCACAATGTGGTTTTGGTTTGTAGATTGGTTTATCTTTTGTCCGCGGAGCCAGGTCGGGGGGTGGGGGCCTCGATAATGTTCCTATCTAGAAAAGGGGGGCCCTGCAGAGAAAGTTTGGGAACCAATGATATAGGGTATAAGGATAAAATGTCAATGTAGTTTGTCCCAGAAGAGATTTTTCCATTGTCACAGCTGTATATGTTTTCTTTTATTTTGCATAAATACAGAGAAACACATGATACATGTATTTTGTGATGTTTGTATTTGTGTTTTTTAGTCTTGTGGGAAACAGTATTTGCTATAGTGATGTTTTGGTGGTTGAAGTGTATTTTGCACCAAAGGTTAACGGTTGTGCTCGGGTACATTTTGTGAAGCAGACTGTCTGAAGAGTTTTGGGAAAATGGACATGGTATTGAGATGCCAAATGTGTGAAAATGATTGTAAAAAACTGTAATTAATAATCTTTTAAGATTTATATTGCTTCATATGAGCTTTTGTTCTGGTGATGTAAGACTGTAGATGTCATTAGGTTGTTGTTTCTGTCTTACTGGAAGACTGCTTGTTATGTGCTGTAGGTATGCTGTTGCAGTTTGAAAAAAACTGACTGCTCAGCAAATGAATGCAAATCTTATGCCATGTTTTGAGCCTGTGTTCACATTTCATTATTCTAGCAAGTCCATGGACATAACAAACCCTTATTTCCATTTGCCCAGAAACCGATTTCAGAAACTGTATTATCGTAGTATATAATGATGCTATCAGTTTTACTCATTGTTTACCAATGATATCACAGGAGTGGACAGATTGACAGCTCTGAATGATGTCAGAAAATATAGGATGTAAGAGAGGGCCACTGCTGAGGCGTCGGGGTCTAAGAGAGGGCTACTGGTGAGGTATTGGGATATAAGAGAAGGCCACCAGTGAGGCGTTGGGGTCAAAGAGAGGGCTACTGGTGAGGTGTCGGGGTCAAAGAGAGGGCTACTGGTGAGGCGTCGGGGTCAAAGAGAGGGCTACTGGTGAGGCGTCGGGGTCAAAGAGAGGGCTACTGGTGAGGTGTCGGGGTCTTAGACAGGGTTGCTGCTGTGACACTGGGCTGTAAGGGAGGTTCACTGTTGTGATGTTGAGGTATAAGAGAGGATGTCACACCAGCGACCCATTCTTCATATACATATATAAATGAATGGTGTGGATGTATTGACTGAATTGACTTACTGCCTGTGAGCCCCGCTAAGTGCATGCTGGCCTGTCTTCTTTGTGCAGCTTCTTGCAGGAGCAGAAAGAGGATTTGCGCAAGCGCCTGTCCTACACCAGCCACAAGCTGGATCGGCTAGAGACCGAGTTTGACTCCACACGCCAGTACCTGGAGACGGAGCTGCGGCGGGCTCAGGAGGAGCTTGAGAAGTTTATTGACAAACTGCGCCGGTAAACACTAAGAATCCCAACCCCCCCCCCCAGTGAGACAGGCCAAGGCTGCATGCAAACCTCTCTCTCTGTTATTGATCTATAAGAGGCTTCTTGACTGTCAATGTCTTGAATTCATCCTGAGCACATGGATCAGGGACGGCTTGGTTCTTACAAATACCAAAGCCTTTTTAGATGAACCAAACATCTTGAATTAGACCCTAAACCCTAAACATGGGGACTCCTACAAAAGGTTGCTATTTTAGTGAAACAAAAATAAGTGAAAATGGTTATTATGATTTTTTTTGGAAACAAATAAAATAACTTGTGTTTCAGTAGCAATAGCTGGAAATCAATTTATATTAACTGTTTACCATTTACAGTGATCCCCCGCTATATCACGGTTTAGCTATGGTGCCCCTGCTATATTGCGTACCTTGCTTGTGGTCCGATTGTTGTCATTTTGTTTTAAGCCCTACGATGGCTCCCAAGCGTCCTGCATCTTCTAAGCCTTCTGGTAGTAGTGAGCCTAAGTGCCAGAGGAAGACCTTGACATTTCGGGAGAAGGTAAAACTCCTGGATAAGCTTCGGGAAGGAAAGCGTTACACGGACGTCACTCGCCATTATGGCTTGAATGAATGGACGTCACGCTACCCATTACGTATACAGAGAGAGAGAGGGAGAGATGTGTATATATACATATACATTGCATATTATTATTGATATTATTATTATTATTATTATTATTATTATGTTACTCATATCCTTAGCCCGACATCCACATATCATGTGTGTTGTTTTAATAAGTTTACACGTGTTTAAAGCATGTGGGAGGGGTATTTTAAGGCTTAAACTATATTTAAAAAATGTTTATTTATATGGTCTTTCTATATTTCTTATATGGATTTTCACCTATCGCTGTTGGGTCTGGAACCCATCTTCCGCGATAGGCGGGGGTCACTGTATTTATAAGGTTATTGTTTTGCAATTAATATGCTACTGAATAGGATGGGAAAATTGAAACAATGTTATATGAAAACACGCCCCTTTTTTGGACCCCATGATTGGGCTACGCTGAAACACAGCCAAGTAGTTGATAAATAAAGTAAAATATAATTATCTGCTAGCTCAGGAATAGTGCTGTCTGTGTTTCACACTCTGAAACAGACTAAATGCATATTCTGCATTCAGAGGCACTGTGACCCAAATCTTGGTCATGAAATATTCAGGTGGAAAATCCAAGCCAGTCTTCCAGGCGCGTGGTGATGGAGATGGAGGGCGATCCTGAGGAGCAGCAGAGGCTGTCTGTGCTCCTGCTTCTGCCTCCCTTCCCCTTCGCTCCTCCTCTGCCCTTCTGCACTCTTCTGAGCGAAGGGGAAGCCCAAACATTCTGACAGGCAAATGTAATTTAAAGGCTATTTTGGGCATCGGCTCGCTTGCTTTACAACTGCACCTGTCACAGTAGCAACACGTTTCATCATTAAAATCACTCTCTCCCTTCAGCAGCTCAGGATCTCTGGCTGGAATCCAGAAAATTAGGAACATCCAGGGATGGAGCTCCTCCCTTGCTGTCCATCAGCCAGTCCTCACTCAGTAGAGTAGCAACACCAGGGACACTGCCAGCCAATCATAATGCTCAGGATGTGTTAATTGTGCGTGAAAACGTGCAAATACATTTTAGCTTAAGCACGGCAAATACACAGAGGATTATAATAATGATTAATAAGGATCAATGGAAAGGTTCCACAAAACACTGGGTTTAATGTGCTCCTGTCAAAGTCATGCACACATCTTTGAATGGAGACATTCTGCCTTATTACATTCATTAAAGCCCAAATGACTGCCCTCACCCAGACCCTCACTGGTAACGTTGGATGGATCTTAGTTGAACAGGTCCCTGATTCTGAGTATCAGTCCTAAACATTGTTGTTTTATGCATCTGGTCTGTTATGACTGTAGGTAATTTGCTTCTTTTTTTGCTGGGTAAGAGCCATCAATCTCTTTCTTGCAGCATACAGAGCAGCTATGCAGCACTGCAGAGGATTAACCAGGATCTGGAGGATAAAATACAGAGAACGGTAGGTGCCCCCATACACGCAGAGAGGGGACCGACCTCTGCTCAGGAAGCCTGACCGTTTACTCAGGCCAGAGAGCAGGGTTTCCAACTGTGGTTGGCTGGCTGGAGTGAGATTTTCAAACATTTACATGTATGTAAGAGTTTTATTACCTTGTAAATAATCTGTAGGGTTTGCAAACTACCTCAAGGAGTTTGATGTAGGTAATTTTAGGTTTATAATGAAAAAATATGTATTTGCCATAAGATTTTTTGCGTGAGTGTGAGAGCAGGAAAGCGTGAGTGTCACACCAGATGCATGAGAGTTGGCGACCCTGAGAGAGGCGATGATCCTTCCGAAACAACTGCGAAGTGAATCATGATAGTAACCACCCAGAAGTGCCCCGCTTCCCCCACTGTAGGATTTGGCCAGGCCACAGCCTGCGCACGCTGCGCGGTCATGGTGAACAGCCACACTTCAATAGTGAGCTTGTGCAGTTTGTTTAATTAAAATGATGCTTTGCTGTCTAAGCCTGTACACCCTTTGTTAATTCCTGAAAAATCTGAAATATAAAAATCTAACTACAATGACATATATCTTTAACAAAGAACTTATACTTTGTTTCTTTTCCAATTTTGCTTTTGATTTTAGTAGGAGAAATATCATCATCATCACCATCATCATCATCACCATCATCATCACCACCATCATCACCATCATCATCGTCACCATATTAGTTCTCCTAGTGAGAGCCACAGTATTTAGGAGATATACTGAAACAAAAACAAGTATCTCTAGTGCTCTGACAAGAACAATGTGGAGTCTGGATTGTGGCCAGAACACGTTCTAGGGATGTCTAGAACACGAAAGTGCCAAATTTACTGAATGCTATCCACACTGTAGGAAACCAAGCATGGAGTGCTAATGTCATTATTTATGAAAATTAACGTGCATTATTATTATTATTATTATTATTGTTATTATTATTATGGTGCTGTTGTTGTTAGATTTCTGCTGTAATATCAAATTTAACCCTTCTATATTCAGTTTTACATTCTAATAAATCAGCACATATGGATTCCAATGACCTGCTGTGAGTTAATTTTAGCATGTGGGACAGTAATGACAAACAATAGCACATCTCCAGTTTCGGCAGAATCCAGGCACTGCGTAGCATTCTGACATGGTGCTGCTGGACGGGAGTTCTGTGAGAGGCGGCCGCCGCTTAGGGCCGCTTCCTGTGCCTTAATGAGGATCCACCCGGCAGCAGTAGCGTTTCACAGCTCGCTGTCACTGTAATTTCATTTGGTGCTAATGGTTGGGGCTCCTGATGCCAAACACCTACACGCTTCATGTTTCACACCCGACCAAAATGAAAGCTTCCTATAGCAGTTGTTTAAAAAGCTCCCTGTTTCACTTTGCATTATAGGCGCTAAGGGGTTCCCTAATATTACAGGCTTCCAGCATGACCTCACATGCTGCATGGAGAATATTATCACTGGAAAATTGGTGTTTTTGTTTCCATCAACTTACCATAAATCCATCCACCCATCCATCCTCCCACACACCCATCCATCCATCATTTTCCATACCCTGTATCCAGAACCTGGTTCCACCATAAATTGTATCACTCTGTATCATTTATATCCTCTGACATCCCTCTGATTAGAATAAAAAAACAAAAAACAGTTTCCATGGGATGCATTTGCAGACTGTCTCTAGGTTACCAGGCATGACTCTTGTAATGATCAAATAAATAGATTTCCAATTGCAACGTAAACATATTCCTTGACATGTATCAGCAACATAAAACTGATCTGGTGACTGTGGGAATTTTATTTGGATTTCTCAGTAAACTGGTGATGCTGTTGGGCCACTAGCCATTAGCCATTTATGCATAAAACTCTAAGTTACTCTGGATAAGTATATACGCCTCTTTTAGAGACAATCAAATAGTTAAAAGTTGAGTTAGGAAATAAAACCTGGTGAAAATTTTTAGTGGTTCATGAAGCCAAGTAATTGCATATTCCTCAACATGACAATAACTACGAAAAATCAATTTAAAGGTTAAAACACTGTTATGGTTCAGTAGGGGTTGTCTGGAATGTTTTATGCAGCTTCAAAAAATAGCAAAAAGCTGTGTGTTTGTGTGGGAGAGTGGCAGAGAGACACATTAGGTCAGACTTATCCATTCCAACCCCTGGCAGACAATCAGAAACTGCAGCCCTACTGCTCATGCAGTGCTGGTACTTAATGTGGCTGAAGATACAATATACACTTCAATGGGGCTGAGGTGTCAGGCTTGCAGTAAGTGCAGAATCAGTGCAGCCCTGTCTCACACCTTTGATTCACTAAGATCCGCTGTCATTTTATCCAAAAACCATCCATCAGCTCAAGCATTTTGCTTATTCATGACACAAAGGATGTGCTTCTTCATGATTCTGCAGGCAGTGATTTGCATGAAAAAATACAAAAGCATCCAGTATTCACAAGAATCCATAATCAAGAGATGACAGATGTATGCAGATTGTTCTACCTTTGAGAAACAACACACAAGAAACAAACATGAAAGGAGTTGGACTTATTTTGGCACGGAGGACGCATCTCCAGGGGCTGTTTACTTGCTGGCTGAATGAGGCAAGACCAGTCTTGATGAGACTCAGTGGAAGTGGGGGCTGTATCATTAATGACCCCAAAAGCTTAATGTGAGAGCCCATGATGAGCCAATGGAGGAAAAATGCGGAGGCGTGTAACAAAAGAGCATTTTGGCCACATGAAAATCAGACAAGCTGCTGCATTTTAAATCATCACAGAATGAGCTAGTTACCTTATAAGTATGGAGTTGCAATAGTCTAGTCATGAAATGACAAGTGCCTGTACTTGGAACTGAGCTGCATACTCTGGCAAATAAGGCCCGGTAGGATGAATACACAAGACTGGGAGATAACTATGATGTAGTCGGCAAGGGATAGCTGGCTATTGTCACACCATGGTTCCTGGCAGACCTTGATGGAGACCATAGTATAGTGACCGTGTGGAGGATGGTAGAGATGGCAGAAAAGAGAATAAGCTGAAGGTGATGGTCCCTCATCCAGGCCGCAGTGTTGGTGAGGCATGTGGAGATGTGAGCAGAGATGGCTGTGTCCTCAGGAGGGAAAGTCTTGAATTTGAATGAACTGTCCTGCATAGCAATGAGTATTTGAATTGTAATTCAACAGGTTGCGCAGTGTATTACTTTGAAGGAACACGTACCCCGTCCTGGAGATACTGTGGATGCTGTGAGCAGCCTGGTAGAGTTGGTGGTTAGGAGTGGAGGAGACAAGAACTTTTTCTGTAGAATATGCAACTTACTGTCATTCCGATCTAATTGGATCTTAGAGCGCTATTGCAAGCAGCAGCTGGTTAAATGAGACGTCATTCTTCTTAGTCATGACCTTAAAAGCCCTCTAGGTGCAAAAGAACAAAAGAAAATATAAAGGTTATAAAATATTGTAGCTATATTTTGGTAGAATGTCGTAAAATTTATGCTGAATCCAGTGTGAATTAATGAGTCTGTTACCATGGAGACTATGAGGTCTGTTTTGCAGTAATTAGCTTGATTGCTTTAGTGGCTCTTTTGAAGTCCCAGCTCTATCACAGGCTGCCCCCTTTGGGCCATCATCAGTGGTGTCAATATGGAAAATGCTGCTGCAGGAAGTGACACATCTCCCACTCAGTGTTTCTGGTTAGAGGCAATAATATATACTTTGCATGTAGCATGAGGGAATGTTAGGTTCCACTAGCATAACCCTAAGTACATTTCATAGATGTACTAGAATATCTAGTGGGCATTGCATTGGTGTGTGGTTCAGTGGGTTAGGCCTCTGCGGCTATTATTGGATGGTTGCTGGTTTGAATCCATGCCTTGGTGGAATAGTCACATTTCTGATGAGTCCTAGAGTAAAGGCCCTTAATCCCTGGAAAGTGCTCCAATGGTGATGAATGAATGTCCTGACCATGTGTGTGTGTGTGGGAAGTGTAAGAAGCAGCAGTCCAAGGTACCTCTACAAATGGCAAACAAAGGATGTCTGCATCTTGTTCATTACAATGCACAAGTTATTGTGGAGAGTCAACACAACTTTGGAAAAAAGTCATAATCAATGAATGATACATACAAACACAATAGCGGTCAGCAAATGTACACTGACCAGTATTATCATGTCAATACTCATAAAATAATAAAGAAATTGCAGGTGGATTGAGGATTTTATAAGACCCCATGACATTCAGTAGCACTATTGGAATTTAATGTTAATAGGAAGCTGCTCATCAGTGTGTTGGGCGCAGAGGACAGACTGCATGCAGGTGTAAATTAGAGCTTGAAGGTGAGGTTAGAGAAGCATTTCACTATCAATGGCTGGTATTGCTAATGCTGACGCTAATTATACTGTATCACAATGCCACACTCCATCCAGTGACAGAATCACAGCAAGCTGATTTTCAACATGCACTCTTTGTCGGATGCAGCTTTGCAACACAAAGGCACAATTAACCTGCCAGCCTTTTACAGGAGAGAACATCACTATCTTTCACAATGATTAGTGAGTTGGTCTTCCCTTTTTCATGTGTTTTGTTGATGAGTCATTTTTCACCAAGATCTATAGTCCAAAACATGTTTCAAATGTTCACATAGGCCAAGTTTATTCCTTGAGGAATGTTTGTTCTGCGTTGTGCTTGTTCTGCTATGACATTTGCGGCTCGTCCTTTGCATGAATGTCACACCTTTCCCTTCACTCTGCTGCCCCTTGCTTCATCTGCAGTCTCAGCACCATGATGAAGAGAAAAGAGCCCTCAGTCGCGAGATCGTCATCCTCAACAACCATCTCATGGAGGCTAAGATGACCATCCAAAAGCTCCGTGAGGACAATGTAAGTCTGCCAGCTTTTTGGTTGCACTGGATGTGAGAGGGCATGGACCTCCGCTGAACTGAAAGAGAAGCTGAAAGCTGTTCAACATCTGGTGTGATGTAACTCAGCTCTGCCACTGTTATCTGTTCGACGCTGCTGATTGGGCAGTAATTTTAAAATATTAATGGATTTCAAACCTGAATATTACATTTTTAAGTACAGCAAACTAAAAAGATTGGTACTTTAAGAAATGCAAAGATTCTTTCAAACAGAATCATTAATTAACAAATAAGTATGAATTAATTGAGTTTAACTTACACTGATGTCTTGCCTTCTAAGTAGCTCAATGTCTATGCAGTCAACATCATTTTACACATTTCAAATTCAAATGCACTTATCTTCATTTAATAAGAATTAAAAATAATGTACTAATTAGCGAGCTAATTATGCCATGTCAGCTGCAGTAGCATCTGCTGTGCCTGACAGAATGGCAAAGCCGATGGTTTGCAGGGGGCTTGGATGTTCCACTGGCCTCTGTGTGACTCTCCTTAACATTTGGGCTCCGCATCAGTAGTGACACACGGCACAGCTGCTCCGTCGTGCGGCCCGCTCTCACTCTCACTCTTCTCTCACACCTTCCATGCAGTTGATATCACTGTCAGTGGAAAGCCTGACATTTAGCTTTTTTTATTGTTTTATTTTCCATGGCTTTCTCATTAGGCCGTTTATTTTTCAGCAATGTTTGTAATGTATTTCTAGACGAACTCCCACGTTTACCAAAATTGCCTTCTGAGGAAATGCCTGCCCACAACACAGATCCCAGCAGTAAACAGCTCTGGCCTGGTTAGCGCTGAGTTGGTGTAACGTTGCCGCTCAGCCTGTAAGTGGCAGCTTATCCCGGCCCAGACCCTCGCTCTGCCCACGTGATTGTTAACATGCCAGAAGCTGTTAGCTGCGGGATAAACACTTAAAGGTATGACTCACATTCTAGCATTCACTTGTAAGCACGACTCCCCAACACAATGACGGGAGATTTTTAAGCACTTCAGTGTATCTAGTATTGTGCAGGCTGTTTTGCTATGTACTAAATATACTTGGACACTGCAGCAAAGTTTGTTATACACCATCTGCAAACATTTAATACAGAGTCTTCCACAACTTCAAATCCACAATAAAATAAATTATCTAATTTATGCCTGATATGATTTTATATGCACTTGTGTAAATGATAAATCAAGCATCATTTCCTCACTGCAAATAGAAGATACAACCAATAATTAATTTAAGTAAAAGACAAAAAATACATTACAGAATAGTGAAAATATAATTGCATGGCATCAAAAAGACTGTGATAAATGTATTCCTAATTCGGTGTAAGTGGACCAGAGGGTCCCCCTTGACTGAAACTTTGCTTTGATCTGTTCCCCTGGTTTGCCTGGGATTGTGAAGACTGTCCATCTTTCTTATTAGTTTGGCCCACAGATGGTTGTAATTCAGCAGGTCTTTGTATAATTTATACATCATATATAAAGAGTTGTGAAACTATAGAAAGACCCATTGGAAGCACAGGAGACATTAAAACTGAAGCTCTTCTCCCATTTGATTCAAGCACACTAAGCAGACAGAATCTTCATAGAGGCATTCACTCTTCATAGAGACACTCACTCTTCATAGAGGCACTCACTCGTCATATAAGCACTCACTTCATACAGGCATTCACTCTTCATAGAGGCACTCACTCTTCACAGAGGCATTCACTCTTCATATAAGCACTCACTTCATAGAGGCACTCACTCTTCATAGAGACACTCTTTATAGAGGCGCTCATACTTCATTGAGGCACTCACTCTTCATACAGGCACTCTCACTTCATAGAGGCACTCGTTCTTCATAGAGACACTCACTCTTCATTGAGGCATTCACTCTTCATAGAGGCACTCACACTTCATAGAGGCACTCATTCTTCATAGAGACACTCGCTCTTCATAGAGGCACTCACACTTCATAGAGGCAGTCATTCTTCATAGAGACACTCACTCTTCATTGAGGCATTTACTCTTCATATAAGCATTCACACTTCATAGATACACTCACTCTTCATAGAGACACTCACTCTTCATTGAAGCGCTCTTCATCGAGGTGCTCATACTTCATTGAGGCAGTCACTCTTCACAGAGGAACTCATTCTTCATAGAGGCATTCACTCTTCCTCAGCACATAGTAATGAACTCCATTATAAAAACCTGCATACAGTCTGTTTCATATACCTTCATTGATTTCTTCACATAAACACTTCTATTATCTGTTTGATGCAGTGCAGTTCATTGATATATCGGAATGCTTCTTTGTTTCAGACAGGGCTTGAATGTTTGTTTCTGGTATATTATATTGTGGATGATGTATAATACTGTAGGGCCCAAATTTCCTCTTTCCAGTGCAATGTATATGTTCTGGGTGCACACAATTATCTTAAATTATATTACAATTGTATTTTACATTTCAATGCAAAAAATATATTTTATAATACACAAAGCCCCAACCGGCCATGTGAAAGTGGTGGCACTCGAGCTGCCAGCCTGCACTCACACTGACAGCAAACTCTCCTCCCCTCAGGACCTGTACAGGAAGGACTGTAACCTGGCTGCACAGCTTCTGCAATGCAACAAGTCTCACTACCGAGCCCACGAGCTTTCGGAGGTACCTGCGCTAATGCTAATGCTGTGACATGTTTTATGACAGTAGTAAATATCAAATGTAATGAAGTGGTATCAGTGAAATGCTCAGTGTCCTCACCCCTCTAGCACATGGGTTTATATCCTGCCAATTACCCCTTCACAGTGAATGCAGTGAAAGAACTAAAAATGCCAAAATTGTTGTATTTTTTTACTTTGGTTACTTATGGTTAAGGTTAGGGCTGGGTGGGGGTTAAGGCTGTCATTGGTGGGATTAGGGTTTTGCTTATAGCTGCCACCCATCACTTATAATACAAGATCGTCCCACACTGAAAAATAAACTGCTGCGTCCCATATTATAGGAGATGATCCCGTATTATAAGAGACGGGTGGCAACCCTAGTTACGCCCCTGGTCTCCTTAAGTTTGAATGTGTTTCCTCTGCTTTTCTCCAACATTCCAAAAGTAAATGCTTAGGCAAATGTGCAGCATTGTTTGTCTGCATGTGTGTGACCTGCGATGGACTTGTATCTACTCCCTCAAGGGTTTCCCAGGGTCTGAAGGGTCACCCTGTCCCTAGACTAGATAAATGCAATGGAATATGGGTGGCTGTCTAACAGAATGTAACAGTAAGGCATGCCAGACTCTTGCTGCCCTGTCCCTCTGCCCAGCTCCCTGCAGAGTTCCAAGAGCGTGTCAACTTGCAGATGGAGGCGTCTCCCCTCCGCCACTCACCCTACTCCGACTCGGTGCCCACCTCCGTCATCGCTAAAGTGCTGGAGAAGCCAGAACCCGGTGTGGCCTCCAGGGCTGCCAGCCCCATGCCCCCCATGCCCGGCAGCCCAGTGAGCAGTGAGCGCCTCACCCTGCGCATGGTCTACAGGTCGGACGTGTACAGCAGCGACACAGCGCTCTACTGCTCCGATGAGCACGAGCACCAGGAGCTCTGCCAGAGCATGGAGCTGCACGAGCACCAGGAGCTCTGCCAGAGCATGGAGCTGCACGAGCGGGAGTCCAGCCCCTTCCAGGCCCACAACTCCACCGACAGCAACCCTGAGGAGGAGGCTCTCCTCCACTCCAGCTTTTCCCAGGAGCCATTTCTGGAGTTTGCCGGCTCGCTGCCGCCGTCCAGCTCCTACTCCAGTTTCAGTGGTGCTTCGGACGAGAAGCCCCGCCCCCCCAGCAGCAACCTGTCCTCCCCCCAGCAGGCCGCATACATGGAATGGCGGGATGGCGACTATGAGCACAAGAGCAACTCGTCCTACGAGAAGGACAGCCCAGGCTTTACTGAGTCGCACGGTTTCCAGCAGGTGGCTCACGCTTACCAGAACAGCAGCTCACCGGCGACGGTGCCGGACTCCCCGCTGCACATGCGTGCTGCCTCCGCCTGCTTCGGCGAGCCCTTTCCCCCTCGCCGCATCCCATCCTCCTACAGCGTGGGCTCTTACAGGCGGTATCGGGATCCCCGTGGCACTACTCATGACCCCAGTGATGAGCTGGGCGTCCGCTGGAGGCAGCTGAGTGTGGAGGACCTGAACGCCTACTCCTATGCCAGCACCGGGCGCGTTTCTCCTTACAGCTTCTCAGAACAGCACTACGTGGTGCGACCCGGGAAGGTGAAGCTGGGTCCCCTCTACAGCAGTCTGCAAGAGAGCGGCAACGTCTACAGCAACGTGCCAGAACCCGAGCCAGCTGTCTCCAGTCCGAGTCCGGAGCACGACCCCGCCCTGTCTGAGCAGGAGCACCTGTACCTCGTCAAGGAAGATGACCTTTTCGACTCAGGAAGCCCCAAGGACGAGGAGAACATGGCAGGCAGCATGAAGGAGTATGTACACATCAGTCCCAACAGCTCCAACGAGTCCCTAAACCAGAGGGCGCTGGAGGTTCGCGAGCTGCAGCCCTACCCGGTGGAGAGGCAGAGCCCGGCCCTGCTGAGCCAGTCTCTGCCACAGTATCAGCAGTTCGGAAGCCTCGGACTCTCCAGGAAAGACAGCCTGACCAAGGCCCAGCTGTATGGGACACTGATGAACTGAAAGCCTGCTTCCCTGGGCTCTGCTGTCATGCATCTCTTCTGCTCTGAACTTTGGGTCCAGTAGTAGGTGAGCTGACTGAGCATCCCAGCTGATTACTGCAGGGATTCTGTAAGTGACAGTTTAAATGCCATTAAAAGTTATAGAACAATATTTATCAATACAGAGAACTATACCTTTTTAAACATTTTACTGAATTGCAGAAATGCAACTTTATAGAGAGCTTAGTGAGGCACTATCAGTATTGGAATTCATTTCCTAGATTTCACTCATTCATTCTTCTAATTTAAATTATGTTATATTGACCCAGGTCATTTCAATATATTAGTTATGGTAAATCTATACTTACCAATTCATTTCAAAAGCAATATACATCGGTGCACCTCTATAACTATGGTAATGGTAAATGAGCTACAATACACTACATCTACACTACACTACAATACATCTGGCATGACTTTACAAATCATTCAAATTCTTCAGCTTGGTTTTTACTATCGTAAATTTCTTGATTTACTTAATTTGAAGCTGATTGTTAGAAAATTAAATATTATTTTCTATGTTCAGTTATTGTTATTCTTTTTCATTTTTACATATGACCTAAAGATGGATTTATTTGATGTAAAAATGCACATCAGTGGCCTTGGATCTATGTAAGACCTGAAGGGACCAGTTTTGCCAAAATGGCAAAGGACCCTCTAAGGGGATATTTGCAGCTTGGTTTGTCTGAGATGGCAGAACATTCAGACTGTTCCTGGTTCTTCTCTGTAGAATGATCTTATATGGGCTACTCTAATCTCAAATTGTTGAAAATAGAGAATTCCCCCTATTCATTTTCTAACAATAAATGACCACCTTGAGAGATTTGTTTTTTAATGGCTTTGAGAGATCTATTTGTTAGCCATCTAATAAATAGTTAGTAGATAATTCTGAGTGCTTTTTTTTCTCACGTTGCGCGTTTAGCCAGGCAGTCAGGGGCAGGTACAGGCCGCATTGGGTGGCCTGAGAGCAGAGAAGCATATTCTGTTGTTGTATAATGAAATAACAGTTCTGGTTTTGTACACTAGCACAGTGTGTGTGCGGCTGTTTTGATGCTCTTTTGTCTGACCCGAGCCCCCCTCCCCGTCACCCCACTCTGCCTCAGGTTTCACCCCGTATCCCTTTGGAACATCCAGCACTGTTTACGTTGACTTTTCTCAGCATGTTTATACATTTTTACAGTGTTTCTTTACTAATAAAGAATGATGGCACACCGTACATTTACAGACCCTCTGAAATTACTAATGTGTTTGCTAAACATCATTTGGAAAGAATACTTGAACATGCTTCATTTTGGAAAACAAGATCACTCAATGTGCACTTGATCAAAGATGCTTTTTGAGGGATACAGTCAGTACTGAAGAATAAACATGAAGCATGTGTGTCACCTTCCTGCAGTCCTTCAGACATACATAAACTTCCATTGGATTTCATATTATGACCAGGATGAATGCAAAAAGTGACCTTGACATTGAACATAGTGTAATTGTAAATAATCAAAGTGCACCGAAATGCCACTAGATTAAAAAAGTTCATGTTGTGTCTAATGAATTTTATGGTAACACTTTACTTGACGGGACACAAATAATGTAGTATTATCTTTTACTTACATATTAATTAACCACAAACTAAGTATTAGTTACATACTAATCTCATATTAATTCATCATTAATTGTGATGCATATTTTATCTCAGTTTCTATATTTGTAAGTATATCTGTTAATTATGCAAACCATTGTGAACTACTGAAGGAACTACTGAAGGAACAAGTCATGAATAAAACAAATGAAATACTGATCTCATGTTTGTTCATCATTAATGAATGGTGATGCTTCTTTTATCTCAAGCAGCAACTATATTAATACTTCAGCAATAATTTGTACTTCAGTAGTAACTGAGTTATTACTAAGTATCTATGCCCTGTCAAGTATAGTGTCACCAATTTTATTATTCTGCTGGTATTGGTTTTGTAAAGTCACAGGGGAAAAATGTGTAAATAAAGACTGACCTGCAACCTAACCTACAAATAGCCAGACACGTTCTGTTGTGTATATAAACCAATATATTTCTATGGTTATAGATACATATAACCTGTCTAAAAACTCCATGGTCCACATGTTCTTTAACCAGAGGCAGTGCAGACACATATATGTTTTCTTCTTTCTCCCTCTGCAGGGTTGCAGATATTTGATTGGCTTGTGAGGCATTTATCTTGGATCTTTGCTGGTAGAACCTGGAGACCGACAGCACACAGCCTACCATAGCATAAAATAGCATCCAATGGTGAATGTCTGCCTATACAGAAGCCAGACTCTGACTAATCATGTCTGCTTTCGCCGAAGTCAGAGAGTGATGCAATTCACTGCAACAGCACTGAGCTATCAGTGCTTCTACGTGTGTTTTACGTTGCAAAATAAAAAATAAGGCAAAAATGGCAAAATGCGAACATATAATAATCAGTGGTTTTAGCTGAGAAATAAAAGCATGATCAAGTGTCAACGAAGCTTAGGAGGTTCAGAAATTCCAGATTAAATTATCAGCATCATAAAAAGTCAATTCATTCATAATTCCAGTACATTCCCAACTTTACTATGCATTTTCCCCAGATATATAATGAAAAAAGCACATTCATTAATTCATCCTTACTAGGCGAAAAAATAAGCGTCTAGCCACAAACTGGCAGCACTTTTTTACAGTGATTCATTATAGTTTCTGTATCTGAGAGATAAAAATCGCTCGAGTGCCTAAGGGACTAGACACATTCCAAGTGTCACTGGTCTAGGTGAGAAGAACTACTTTGTCTCAATCCTCAGAGGCCGAGAATTTTTTTTCGGTACAATGTTAATGCAAAATCACTCAGGCTGGAAAAAAATCTCTAGTCAGACCCTAAAATTTAAACTGTTTGCTGACTAAACAGAAGAAAATATTTATGTTGCTCAAAATATAACAATGACGATCATGTGTAGTTATTCCAAGATTAAATTAACGTTAATGTGGTTTCCAGAACTATGAAAGTGTTTTCACAGAAAGTCCAGGTAATTACAAGAAAACAGGCTCCGAAGAGATGATTAAACCACATTATGAGGAGGAAGCAACTCCAAAAATGAAAGAGTAAAGGACTTCAGCAACCACTGTGGCTTTTTTTTGCAGTTAGTGATGCTCCCACAAAGAGAATCGAGGCTGCCTCTGAAGTCAGAGAGCTGAGAATCCTGAAGGCCGTTGCTATGGTGACAGATGAAGGACCATGCGGCAGCTGTCTGGCAAAAAGTTTCAAAGGTGCCTTGAGAAAAGAGATTCAGAATCATCCCCCCCCCCCTCCCGGGTGTGACAGATGCCCGTTAACGTGGGTGGTGGGCACCACACACCAACAAGCAAGTGCACCCACTAAGAGAGCCCTACATATTCCCACATTCGAACGCATGTCAAAATATGAAATGATTTTCCCAAGATCTACTCACAATGTGACTGATGTAACGTGACTGTTACATGTGGTCTTCAAGATGTTACACCCCCAATGATCACTATGTATCATATAGGGTAAAACAATAGCATAGAGCATAAAGATATGTGTGTGCTTGTGAGTTAGATGTGCATTCAAAAAGTAACCACGACCCCAATGAATGCAGTGATTGTAGTAACCCTCGAAAAGAGCCGATGTCCAGAGAACAAGGCTGTGGTCTGATTTAATCTGCCGGAGCTGAGTCACTAGCAGTGGAGTCATGCGAAGATGATTCACAGTCACCTGACATGGAGGTCAGCCGGGGGGGGGGTGTCTTACCGTCCCCCCCATAATGCTACCTTGCCCATCTGCTGGTCACTGATATTTACACCACGGTTATAAAACAGGATATGATTAGTATTTAGAGAAAAGAGATCTGTGAATCAGACAAAATTCAGCTCTGCTTTAATGTAAGTACAGTGCATAGTTTAACTTTCCGTGCATTTTATATTTTTGAGGCAGTACAAAGTCAATAAAATGATTCACATTCCGTCATGGATAGTTCCATTATTTTGGAATAAAATTTAAGAAGCTTATCTGGCTGATAAAAGCACTGTGTTTACAGCACTGTGGTCTGAGCATGCCTGTGATAAATTAATTAATTAAATTACATAATTAAGTGATTAAGTAGGTGTCTGGGGAGACCCAGAGGAAAGGTTTCGGAACTGAAGCGATGTTCTTCTAGCCATCCAACAAGATACCGGTAATTTTTTGGAGAACAACACAAATTCCTGTTATTTTTTATTGCTCATTTGTATATATTTTGCTACATTCTCTGACCAGTAATATTCACTTATTACCCAGATAAATAGCTTTAAACTTTTCTTTTACAACCCAAGACTTTTGCACAGAAGTATATTACCAAAAGTCAGAAGTGGGAGATACACTTCAAAGAAAATGTAGTCAGCATTATTACAAGAAAGACAAATATAAACTATAATCCAACTGATACTAAAGCAAACCCTTACATAAAAGTCCTTCAATATCTATTTCAGCTGTAGGTTTAGAATTTTTTGCTTTAGGATTTTTTTTGTCATTATGAGGACACACCGCCCTCTATTGACGAATAAATATAAGTGCATGTTTTGTTATATATACACTTAGGACAGTTTTCTCGAGGAACGACATGTCTGTTTTTGGAGCAGATTTCGTGCATTTCTACCTAGCAGCGTTTCTGTAAAACACTGCATGGTGTCGATCGTTTTCCCTCGCATGTCAGAGTTGTGTTTGCATTTCAAGGTGGCACAAAATCAACTCCACATCAGCTGACTTTTGACCTGTAGGCGGTCAATATGGCAATTATAGGAACTATTTCAAAAGCCATCGCTCAGATATCTAATTTAGTCATAAAAACATTGTTATAAAAGTTACAAATCTGTTTCCAGCTCAACCCCAAATACCCATACACCCATCCTTTCTGTAACCACTTGTCCTGTTCAGGGTCGTGGAGGGTCTGTATCCTCTCTCAGAGGCTACAGGCGCAAGGCAGGGAACAACCCAGGTAGGATGGGACGCCAACCCATCTCAGGGCACACTCACACACTGTGGGTTTCAACTGCGGGGGAAAACCAGAGTACCCCATAACGACACGGAAGAACAGGCAAACTCCACACACAGCCATGACAGAGACTTACATGTACACCCTGGATCCAGAGGTGTGAGGCAACAGTGCTAACCACTGCACCAACAGACTGCCTCACCCCAAACCTCCCTTTTCCCAAACATCCATCCATCCATTTTCTGTAACAATTTTTACTATTCAGGGTCATGGAGGGTCCACAACCTATCCTGGAAACTATGGGTGCAAGGCTGGGAGCAACCCATGATGGGGCGCCAACCCATCGCAGGGCATTCTCACGCACCATTCACTTACACACACACACACCAATGGACAATTTAACAACTCCAATTGGCTTCAGCGTGTTTTTGGACTGAGGGGGACACTGGAGTACCCAGAGGAAACCCCACGACACAGGGAGAACATGCAAACTCCACACACATGGAACCAAGGTGGAGACTCGAACCCTGGTCCCACTGCCAGCAAGCTGCCCTTTCCCAAACATTATTAGTATATTACTAGTGTGATGGATAGATAAATACGGACCGTTTTATGTATATACATTATACAGACGTGTGTGTGTGTGTGTGTATATATATATATATATATATATATATATATATAGTCTCAAGGCTAAACAACCCTGTGTTGGATAATCATTAGGGAAGATGAACAGTTGTATTTGCAATATGGTATATTAACAGTTTAGTTTTAAAAGCTCTAAAATTATATAACTATGATGAAGTATTGGGCAGATATTTTTGTTTTCAAATTGAAATATATTTAACGGTATGTGTGCTTGAAATTATGCCATTGATGTGTTAGCAAGTCAGTGTATACATTTGTGCAATAAGCACAATAAAGCATGAAAACATACATTTGCGGTAAGCATTCATTCTATAATCACAGAAGGAACCGTGACAATGGTAAGAGTCACCTAATTTATTTGTATCATTATTTAGAAATTTGAAGGATGACTGATTTTTACATCTGGTGTGGACCCTGCTAATATCTATGAACCTGTATGGATAAGCACCCCCCCCCCGAATAACTGACTACACTTCCCTGAGCTGCAAAGGCTTCTCCTCCAATTTTGTCACGCTCCTCTATTCAGAGCTGCTTTAGCTCAGTGATATTTTCAAGCATGAACGCTTCTTTTCAGTTGCTGTCACATTCCCCAGCCATTGTGCTGTTATCTTCCTTGTATATATGGAATCACTGTCTTGTTACATTCCCTTGTGGATAGATGGGTTGATGCAGAACTAATGATCATTGTCAAGGTCCTAAGGCAGCAAAAGACCACCAGACCATCACACCCCCACATTACTCAGCACTGGTACACTATTCTTACTGCACCCCATACAGTACTGACATTCAGGACGGACCCAAGTACTTTTAAGCAAAGTGAGGACAAGTTTTCATGGTATTTTTTATATTAGCAGTGGTTCCTGCCTCCTGTATTTCCAGTTTCCAGAAACCATAATCACAGCACAGCCACAAGCCAGTATGAGAGGTTTATTATCCATTGTGCTTTGTGCGTTTGGATTTTTTCATGCAATAAGATGCTTCCAATTAGAAATTCCAATAAATTACCAACTTCCACAAATTGTCATTTATACCAGGAGGTACATGATCATTACATTCATTTGTCATCCTGTTGTCTACATCTTGTGTCTATGTTCACTGTCTGCAGGAGCACATGCAACAAGTCATTGTACACGGTACTCATACCTGTACACGACAATAAAAAGAATTGAATCAGAGTTTCTAGCCACTGCAAAGATCTGGGGCCAAGTCATGTGTACCTGGGGCTTGACTTTTTTTGGAATTACAGATATGGCCCTGAGGTCTCAGACCTAAAATGTTTGTCATTTAAGAACTACACAATAAACCCATCTTACCACAGATTTGTAGTTGCACACGCACATAATTCTAAACGAAAACAATTGTGCAAAAATAAGAAGTATGTTGTTCACGTTAAGTTTCACTTACAATGGAACCAGCAAGTAACCAATTGAGACCAAGAAACTATACTAGGTACATTTGCTTCTTTTTTTAGGAATATTGAGGTGGCTCTTAAAAGAGCCTTTGGTTTCTGTCCGCACACTAGGTCGGGGGGGACCGTCAATGAAAACCAATTTATGCACGTTCGCCACGGATACGGCGAGCCAGCTGAATATCTTTAGGCATGATGGTGACTCGCTTGGCATGAATG
>JAOYFF010000040.1:477609-499412 GCA_025773925.1 Cryptomyrus ogoouensis | reverse complement strand
GACTGTAGGAGGGAGGAGAGCCAGAAGAGGAGGATCTAAGACTGTAGGAGGGAGGAGAGCCAGAAGAGGAGGATCTAAGACTGTAGGAGGGAGGAGAGCCAGAAGAGGAGGATCTATGACTGCAGGGAGGCTGGTAGGGGAGAATCAGTTCAGAAAGATATGATGGGGCTTGGTTATTAAGAGAAGTATTTTAAAGTGGATGTGTTCTTTTATAGGGAGCCAGTCCAGGCTCTGAAGTAGGGGTGTGAAGTGTTGGTAGGATCGAGTGTGAGTGAAGAGGCAGGCAGCAGAGTATTGGACTATCTGGAGTTCATGGAGAGATTTAGCAGTGATACCAGCGAGTAGTGAGTTACAGTAGTCAAGATGGCTAGAGATAAAGGCCTGAATGAGGGACTCAGCAGTAGAGTTGGAAAGGAAGGACCTAAGCCAGGCGATGCTGCAAAGATGGAGGAAAGCTGTTTTACTGTGGAACGTATGTGTGGTTTAAATGAGGGTTGGGTCAAAGGTAACACCAAGGTTGCAAACCAGAGGAGAGGGGGAGATGGTGCTGTAGTCCAAATGGAGGCTAATCGGCATCATTTTGCTGAGTGTGGAATTTGACTCAATGACAATTAATTCTGTCTTATCACTGTTAAGTTTTAGAATATTGTGGCCTGAGCCCATTTAAATTGCAGCTCTCCAGCAATGTGATACTTTAACTCTGTCTTGAAATATGAAGCGTGGCGTATTTTGCGTTTTTTGCGTTTCACTCCAAATCAGTGGGATCAGGGAAGAAGGTTCAGTGAGTTTACATCAATATAATGTTTAAAAAGGTGTGTTTTTGTTCGTTATTGTTAAAATCAGTTTCATTCAGCTTGATGGTATAAGCAATATATTTTATTAGATCATTGATGTATATTTAGTTAATCTGCAACATGCCATATTGATTATAAGTGATCTGGCTGATTATTGATGTATATTTAGTTCATTTCCTCAAGGGGATCAATAAAGTATCGATTATTATTATTTGCAATGTGCCTTATCGATTATCATGCCTTATCGATTATAAGACATCCTGCTCCACATTTCTTTTGTTCAGATGGGAGACATACAGCTTTCTTATATCATTTATTTTCAAAGTTTTCAGGTTTCAGCTATAATAAAGTATTTATTGAACCAAAATATTGAGGGAATCCCGCTTCATTGCTTTGCCGTTCGTGACACATTTCAGGAATGATTTTGATTTAGTCCAGCAGAGTTGGTGTTTGGACATGCTGTCCGTGGTCCTTTAAATGTACTGCAAGAAAACAGCTTCTGTTCTCCATTTCGTTACAGGCCTCTTCAAAGAGGTGCTAAGTGTGTGTCAGTTCTTTATATCAGCACTTGCCTGCTGTGCGTGAGCGAGCTAAACACTCCCTAGCTGCCTCTCAGTCCTGTATGAAGTCAGTGCATCTCTCAGGATGCACTTTATAAGAAAGCAACCAGATTATCTGATTCAACATGGTCTTGCTGCCTCTAGTTCTAGACCTTGGAGTTCCCCGTGTTTACTGGTACCCAAGCCAAATGGTACATTTAATTTCTGTACCAGCTACAGAACAGTGAATGCTTTGACCGAGACTAACTGCTTTTACCTGTGCAAGATGGAAGACTGTGGATTGCACAGGTCAAGCCAAGTTTGTTAGAAAGTTAGACTTTGCTGAAAGGCTAATAAATCAACTCCTAGCTAATACTGATAATCGTGAAGCTTGCCGGGATGATGTGGTTTATTTGGACACTTGGGGAACGTCGCCTCTGTATCTATAATACTGTGTATTCATGTCTCCAGTGAAGCTTGCCAGGATGATGTGGTTTATTTGGACACTTGGGGAACGTCGCCTCTGTATCTATAATACTGTGTATTCGTGTCTCCAGTGAAGCTTGCCGGGATGATGTGGTTTATTTGGACACTTGGGGAACGTCGCCTCTGTATCTGTAATACTGTGTATTCGTGTCTCCAGTGAAGCTTGCTGGGATGATGTGGTTTATTTGGACACTTGGGGAACATCGCCTTTGTATCTATAATACTGTGTATTCATGTCTCCAGTTAAGCTTGCTGAATGTGAGTTTTCGTGCTACTCTGACATACTTGGGTAAACCAGCCAATTTCAGTTTTCTTACACCTGACCCTAGACCGGGTTGTAACAGTAGTATTAACAATAATAACCAAAAACTGTTAGTCTGTGTCAAATTAAAAATGTTGTACTGATGTATGCATCTTTTTCCTTACAATAACTAGCGCTTTAAAGGAACAGACCCAGTGGAAGAAGTGACAGAAGAGATGAAAGAAGTTAAAATTGAAAATAAACCCAAAGAAACCAAAGCAGATCCAGCTGATGAGGTAAAGGAGCCTCGTCTATATGATTAATCACAGAACAAAGGCATTGATATGATGGATTATGTGGAAGCGCATGACACCCAGGGATCAAACATATCCAGCACACAGCTGCGTCTGTTTCACCATCAGCTCTTCTCTTAATGTTCCAAAATTAAGTAAAAGACTGAAGATGAGTGGTTTAATAAAAGGTCAGTTTTGCACTAAAAACCATGTTTTTAAACACACATTGCTCAAAAGGTTTCAAATGTTAGTGAGTGCTGAGCAATTTATTTGTTCCTCCTGAACTTTTGCCTGTATCACTCAGGGCCCACCGAAGTACACCAAGTCAGTGTTAAAGAAAGGAGACAAGATCAACTTCCCCAAGAAGGGTGACACCGTGAGCTGCTGGTACACTGGCACCTTGGAGGATGGCACAGTCTTTGACACCAACATCCCCGCAAGTAAGGTCTGCCAAAGACCAATGGATTTTGGTATCGCGGACTATCCGACGCCTAGCAGAATGGATGAAGTCAGACATACTACACACTTCTCAAATAGTAACCACATTTTCATACATCAGAATTGTTTGACCATATTTTGTAATTCAAGAATGAATGTTCCATGAACTGCAGCCTTAGAATCTTCAACAGGCTGTAAAATCTGAGGGATTCTGTCTGCCGTCTCTGCTGTAGCTGCCAAGAAGAAGAAGCAGAGCAAGCCGCTGAGCTTCAAGGTTGGAATGGGCCGTGTCATCAGAGGGGTATGGATGGAGCCCTGTCTTCCTGAATGGCTGTTTACCAGTGATCTAACCATGTATCTTTCTTGATTCTCTGCTTATGTATGCCTATGATGTATTTATCTTTCATACAGTGGGATGAAGCACTCTTGACGATGAGCAAAGGGGAGACGGCAAAGATTGAGATAGAACCAGAGTGGGCCTATGGGAAGAAGGGCCAGCCGGACTCAAAGTATCCTCTAGCAGTCTTACAAATCGCCCCGTAATCTTCAAAAGTACAAAACGTGTCGTCTCTCCAATTAGCCTGTTGCCTTTGAGCATGGCAGTTTCACACAATCAGGAATTGTGACTGTTGGGCCTTGTAATGTCCCAGCTGTTATGAAGTAGTCTTCCAGAAGCTCTGTGAGTTTTACAATCTTCGCAAAGGTTTAAGTTTTCGTATTATCACTGTAGATAAGATTGGTCAGATAGCACTTCCCTGATTTGCACTTTTATATTGGGTTGTGGGAGTAGCGTAGGCCTCCATCAGGATTGGTAACATACACTGTGTGGATCTGCTCAAGCTTGTGTGTATGGTAGAGATTTAAAACACACCAGTAATATGAAACTGTCAGCAGTGACTTTACCTTAACCTGCATTTTTTAAAATCAGAATTCCACCAAATGCAAAGCTGATCTTCGAGGTGGAGCTTGTGTCCATTGAGTAAAGAGCAGAACCCAGGGAAAGAAGTGACCATGCAGTGAACAAGAACTCAGTGCTGTACATCTGGGCCCATCTTTGTTTGGGCCACAGTTTTAAAAGACAAGTGCAAAAAAAGCTTTATACCGTTTACACAGCATTATACAAGCTTGCATGGTTGTTCTTATGCCTGTCCAATCCAGAAGGAGCGCCATTACATTTTTTCCCTCTATGATCCCTGGACTTTTCCCCACATCAGATAAATGCAAATAAAGTTTGGTAAATTAAGTACCAAGTAGAATCTGATGCAGTTAAGGTATTACAAAGTGGTGTGTCAGTATGCGAGGAGTCCATACCTGCATCGGGTAGGTCATGGGTTCAGATCCTATAGTCAGAAGAGTCTCATCGCCATTGGGCACTTGGACAAGGCCCATAATGCCAACTGCAAGGAATGCAGGCTGATTCTCACTTGTCTTTATAAGAAACATGGAGGATTTAAAGTGATGAAACTATGTATTGATTTTAGTATAATCTGATGAAATGTTTTAAAACACATATGTGCAATATTATTGTGCAACAATAACCCATATAACAGTGGGAATCAGTAATTTAAAAATTAAGGCAATATTTTCACCTCCTGAAACTGGAGTTGAGCCTTTTACCTCCTATCACAAGGACTTGATTCATGTCTTTGGCATTTTGATATTTCCACTTTATTTGAATGTTTATCAGAAGCACATGAGCAGAAGTGATTCCATGTTAGTTTCCCATTCAGCAAGCGGGACGAACAGAATGGCTTTTCCTCTCCATATGGGAGCTGATCACTCCTTCCAGACAGCGTATCCAGTCCCGCTCACGTGCCCCCTGACTCCACGCTGAAAGGGCAGCTCTTTACGAGTTGGCATTCGGACCTTTCTTCTTTCCGAATGTGGGAACCACGTTGACAAAGCGGCGGTTGTATTGGATGCGGCGCTTGGCCCGGCCCGTTTTCTTCTTCTTCTTTTCCTGTTTGTCAACCTGTAGTAGAAGAAAGTTAGCAGCTCAGAGCTGAGGCTAGATGCAGCACCACACACGCATAGCCTTGGTTTAAAGGCACACAAAAGCAGATCAAGTCCCACTGTCCACTTACCTTGGGAGTCTGTCCGCGGACCTTACCGGCACGAGCCAGGGAGCCGTGAACCTTTCCTGTGAGGTCAAGGCGACATGTTGGTTACGTCACTGGGGGGGATTGTGGGATCAAACTGAATTTGCTCATGTTCATAAGAACATTAAAAGTACATCAACATGTGACATTGCTCCCTGCTGGAGACTGAAATCTACTGTGATGTAGACAAAACCTGGAAATGATCAGACCATGCAAAAAAAAAAAAAAAAAGTTTTATATAATCAGAATCAGTGTTCATTAAGAGAAGCATTCTAATCAATTTGTAATCAGAATCAGTGTTCCAGAGCCAACCAAAATGTTAAATTACATCTATTGTGAATGCAACTGGGATTCACAACTGGGTATTACGCTAGAAAGTACAGAACCATGTGCTATCTAGAATAATCCAACCCAATGGGTCGACTGATAACACACCGAGACCAAGCAAGGCCACTGTGGGACACTAACCTCCAAGCATCCTGGCCAGCACCTCCAGGGTGCAGTGCTCTGACACGCCACACTGGCCCAGGCTGGCTGCATCATCCAAGGGGGAACCAGCCAACAGCAGCACCTGCTCTTCAACAGGCACACCTTCTAGGAGCTGCACCTGGAGCTGAAGGGCAGCACAAGACACCACTGAACTGGCAGGCAGCAGCAGAACACGCACACCGTCATCCAGCCCCCACCGGCATCACCGATTATATGAGGCTACTCACATTTCTGATTGGGTTAATTCAACCCAATTTCCCAGTTGACTGATTGCTGCAAACAAAATTTGTTGAGAACTGGCCAAAATGCTATCATTTTACGAGGTAAGCAACGAGCACAAGTGAGCAAAATAGTGGTTTCCAAGGACTGAGTGAAGGTTTGGACATAAAATGTGGGTTTAATCTAAAATTAATGACACTTTCTGTTCATTATACAATTGCATGCAAAAAAAGCAAACAAACATTCAGAGTTCAGGAGAGCCTACAGAGGATGCAACAGTTGACGCTATGGGAACATCACAAGAGCTTAGAAGCCTCACCTTAATGTCTCTGACAGTCTCAGTGCCCGTCACCTCCAAGGCGTGGGTGTTCTGTGCCCGCAAAAACAGCTGCATGGTCACCTGCATGAAACATTTACATTTAACATAGGCTTCTATCCAAATTGACATACAACAGAGGATCAGAGAGCAAGGTCAGCCACCGTCCATGGAAGATTAGGGTTGTGCGATTTGCTCACGGACCCAACGGCGCAATGTTTACTCCGGTGGACACAGAATTTGAAAGACCTTCCCGACACGGGCAAAGATCAATATCCCGCTTAGCTACACAGTAGATTAGATTCTGGTACAAGGAATACAACTTGACTCATCCCATATACTCGCAGATAAGAATTTCAACTGAGAATATGTAAAAGCTATGCGACCCTAAGATGACAATATCTTTGATCTAGGCGGGGGGGTTTCCTAGTGCTCCAGGATGCAGTTCCCATTTAATTCAAGTAGACTCATTTGGAATATTCAATTATTTACCAAACGATATTACATTTCACTGTAGAATTTATTCTTAAGTGGCTACAAACGTTTGATAAACGCTTCTGACGGTATTGGTACAGTGAGATGTCAGCGAATACATGAAAATAAAAAATGTAAAATGCGTGACACTAGTCGTTTATATATAACAACAAGGCAGCTTTCTGATCTTTACGATAAAATGAAAAAACAGAGCAATCATTTAATTAGCATTAGGAAACTACAGACTGGGCGAGCTGCGTTACTCGCCAGGGCAGAAACACGCATTTAGGCCTCTTCGATATTTTTTAAAAGAACACTAAATAAACACCTCGTCTTTTCGGAAACCATTTCAGATCAACGAAGCATTAACCTCAAATGAGCCGGAGTCTGTCTTACCTTCTAAACAAGTCAGTACATACAGGAATTAAAGAGAATCTCTTCACTTTTTATATGTCCCCCTGCGTACCTCGCCACACTACGCGACGAAAAGGACCAGCGGCTCAAAGCGTGCGCACAAGTGCCCCTCAAGGCATGATGGGAAAAGTGACGTCAGCTTGTAGGCCTAAGTCGTCTGGGCTTCTCACGGTTGCGTGGTACCTGCGTTAAACGATCAAAATCCGGGCTGCGTTTCCCCAAAAGCTCCCTATAATTAACATCTTACATAATTGGGCCCATTCAGTTGCACAGTTCCAACACTGTTAATTGATAACGTAGTGAGCAGCTATGCTTTTCGGAAACGCACCCGGATGTTTACATTTAGGCGTACTCTCCTGGCAATGAGCTGTCCTCAATCTACTTCCAGAGCAAATTCCTTGAATTTTGTATAATTCTTTTGCATTATAATCTTTCAGAAGCCTGCTTTGAAGTTTGAATGATAAATATACCACTGTATGTGCATGGTTGTAAATTAGCATATTATATCCATATTTACACCCCTACCTCACACATAAAAAAAAGGTCTAAATAGGCGACATGCACATGCCTTGTAATTATCTGGCATGACATTGAGGGACCCCAGCCTGATGACCTTAACTTGCTGGGGTCAAACCCAGCCCCTCCAGTGCTATATTGCTTATCTACTGCAAAAGCTGGCAGTGCATAGTACTGAACAGGGCAGCAGCTCATTTAAAGATTTAATGCTGGTTTCCCCCCTTAGCTTTTATCTTGCCCAGTTTTTCCACTAGTTATTGTTCAACGGGGGGGGGCTGCCACCCCTACTGCCATGGGGCCAGCAGTTTGCCCACACTAGTAACTTTAGTAACTATTGGCCATTGGATCTGATATTATCATTGCGATAGTCACATGACCTTTCACCACATGCAGATTCATTTCATTTCCTCCACTCCATCTGGGTGCGTAGCTTTTGTCCCAGAGTATATTTTCACTCACAAACACAACCAATATGAGTATCCCACCATATTATGCACAGAGTATATTTAAAAACACAGGACTCCTAAGACATATGGTTTATTATATGTTGGTTTTCACAGCCACGTTACATTCATTTTGCTTCATTGCAGTGTCTTGTGTACAAGGAATATACTAAAAGAAAAGCACTTCAGCTCATGTCTAACCCCACCCCACCCCAAAACCCAAATCATTTTGAATACAGGTCTTATTCTGATGGCACATCACATCGGTGGAGGGGTGTAGTACTGGCCGTAGGCCCACGCGTTCTGGTAGCTGTAATTCTAAGAGAAGAGAGGAAGGTGTTATGTACAAGGAAAAAAAGACCATTAAACTCTCAATCAAAATAGCAGACATGAGACACTAGAGACTGAGCGTCCAGGTCGGCTGCGGGACTCACCTGATACCAGCTGTAACTGTATGAAGCTTGGCTCGCCTGCATATCGGCACTCATATGGCTGAAGCTCACACTCACGTCTTCTGTGCACTGTCTCTTTACCTCAGGCTCCTGGGAACTGCATAATGAATCCAGTACAGTCCAGACTTAAGGGAAGGTCAAACGAGCCTTCAAGACTAGGACTGACCACTCAAATGGTTACGTTTGTATGACGTCGCTCTTCCTTACTCATTTTCAGTCTCTCTCTTAGAGGACTCGTGTATTTTCAAAAGCTTCTGATGTTCCTCATACGAAGACATAAGCCTAAGAAATAGTGAAAGAACAGATCGGGAAAATCAGATGGAAAACAAATGCATATGGGTTCTCCACTGAGGGGAAAGAGACATACATGTTGATATCACTTCCAAAGTCCTCTAGAAACTCCATCTTGCGCTGGGAAAAGGTGAGACGAGATTCTAGGGGCAGAGGGCTTCTCAGGGCCCTATCAAAGCAGGCCACAATCTGGTCTTCATTCTCCTGCACATCCTCACTGTACTCCAGCTCCAGAAGGTTTAGGTACAATTTTGGACTCATCTGGGATTCATGCAAAGAAAAAATCTCAAGTGTACTTTTGCAATAAAGACTGAAAATACAAATTTTGGATACTTTCCTGGAACTAAATATTATATGAACCCCTTTTTACACGTTATACATTACTTGACCAAAATTGCAGCATGACGAACATGTAAATGTAGCCTGGAAATGCAAGCATTTTTTATTTCAGCTCACTTCATCCACTTTAATGGCATCCTGCAGCACATTTCTGGCCTTCAGCAGATTGCGCTGCGTTTTGAAGAAAAGTCTCGCCAACTTAAGGGAGTAAAATGCGGCCTCACTGGGTGTTTTCCCATTTTTAATAGCGTCCTGCAGTAGAGATTCTGCCTTCTCCATGTTGCCCTGGCGACGCTCCAGGTTGACGCGCCTCAGTCTCACCACAGCCAGGTGGGGCAGAACATCTTCGAGGGCTCTCAGGATCCTCCTGGCTTCTTCCACATTACCTTGGAATCGTCAACCACTTTAAGATGATTGTTTACATTGAACTGCAACTGCAGCTTGATGAGATCTTCCAATGTTCTAGTGTCAGACTAGTTTTTGTACAACTACCAAAAGCAAGCAAGAGTTTAACTTACCCTGCTGTTCCTCAAACACTGCCCACAGCAAATGAATAGAGGGCTTTTTGGGCAGATGTGTCAAACAAGCCTTCGTATAAACATCACGTGCCCCATCGATGCTGTAGTTCATCATAAACCTAGCATACTTCAAAAGGGAGAGAGTGACAGAAGGGAGGGGGGATAAATTGCCACCATGAAGCACATTCTGGTTGTCCCACAATGATACTGACATGAACACGGAATTCTCAGACCCGTCAGCACCTTCATGGAACCATTAAGATTAGTTTCTGTAAGGTAGGATGGAGAGATGCAACGTAGCTTTCAAATTCAGCAGTCAAATCTGGTGGCAAGGAGGCCATCCCCTAACACAACAGAGCCATATATCATCATAAGGTATTTGGTAGGAAGGAATCTGAATTTTTCTAAGGAAGGCAAAGCCAGAAAAGACTGATACCTTGATCCAGAACTCTTCATAGAGAGCGCAAGCCGCCAGGCATCTCTCAAAGAGCATCACCACTCGCTCAAGGGACCCATTCTCCATCTCAAAGTCCAAGTACTCTCTCCATATAGCCAGCTGAGCTCGTTCGAGGGGTTTCACGTGGAAGTAAGGCCGCTTGATCTGGCCACAAGAGAAGAGATTTTAGAACGCCAGGAAGAATCATTTGCGAATTTAGGCAAACTGAAGTGAAAAAAAGTCACACTGAAGCAAAACTGAAGCTGCCCCTCAGAATACAGGCGGCATCTTTAAGAGGCTCCACAGACTTACCCCGTCCTCAAACGTCCAGCGTTTGCTAACCTCATTCTCATTGTGATTAAAGATTTCTTGTCGCAACTCAAGTACTCTATGGCGCATGTTCTCGATCTCAGTCACACGCTGCACAGAAAGACATTTGAATTGAGATCTTAATTTAACCTAGGAACAGAAACAGTACACCTCCATCAGACATCGTTCAGGTACAGTTCTCACCTTGGCAGGGTCAGCCAAGTCCTCGGTTCCCAAAGGGAGATCTTCACTGGGGGAAACCTCCTCTCCACTCAATTTGTCCACAGAAGCCAGTTCCTTCCGGAGCTTTGAAAATTCCTCCAGTGACAGAAAATGTTTTGGCAGGTTGTTCTGCACATGCTCCTTAAACCTAGAGCAGCAAGAATGCACTTAGGGAGCCATGTTTATGCCATCCTGTAGCATGTATGAATTTTAATTATGTAGACTACAGAAAGTAAACCCCATTGTGCGGGCATTCCATATATTTAAAACAGCCAACATGCTAAGAATCTTTCACATTGAAAAATGGATACACATCCCCAATGTTACAGTAAAAACTCTCTGACCTTGATAGAGACACTCATAATACATCTAACCATGAGCACATGTCTGCTTCACCTCTGATGGTGTTGGCTGTACAGTTGGGTGGGAATGGCCAGGACACGGTCATAAAGAGCTGTAACAGCAGCCAGGTTGCCCACCTCCGTCTCCCAGGCAATGTAGGCTTCCCAGAGACGGTCAGAGCGGAAATCCAGGCCCGCAGAGAACACTGCATGCTCAAACACACTGCAAAGTCATCAGTAAAGGCAGACTACAGGCAAGATCTACACACCTCACCCACTGACAGAATTTAATGTACATGCAAGTTAGACACAAAAGTGTATTATATGTGAGAAGGCTCACAAGTGAAACAGAGGGCCAGGCTAAGCGAACACTCACAGTCGCACACGGCTCTCAGCCTCAGCACCATCAGCAACCTCCCGCACAAAGTCAACATAGTGCAACCACAGGTCCACACTGACCGGGATGGCTTGTAAACCACGGCGATACACCTACGAGGAGAAAGGGCAGCGTGCATGTCACCAGGGGCAGTGGGGAACAAGTACGGAAACTGAGGATGACACATTCAATGGGACGACTGTAAAGCTCACAGCATACAGAAAATCTGGTCACAAAAGACGACGTACGGGAATTAGCCGAACATTTTGACTACAGGAAAGCTGTAATAGGATAAACCAAAATATGTGCATGGGAAGACTTCATGAGCAATCATATTGCTTGAAAATCTAGAGTGGCACACCATGCAGGAGGAAGCCTGCTCTACAGGGGGAGTCACTTCTTAGCCGTACGTTATTGGTGAAGCCGCAGTCATATTTAACACCACATGGGCCAGTTTCCACACAAACTAGACAACCTTTTAGAAATTTCAGAATTTGAAACACATCAGTCACTCTGGAATCAATGCCCTCAAAAAAAAAAAAAAAGCAGCAGATCCTGAAGTGTTCCAGCTCCAGGAGGCCTGCTGGAGGAAAAGTTCCTCCCCAGGTCCTGCAGGTACCTCATCTGCCATCTGTATCCCACTCAGCCTCTTCTCCGTGTCAGCATACTTCTTCCAGTAACCATAGCAGAAAGGGTACTGGGAGAAAAAGGAGTCAAAAGCCTTGCGGGCAGCACCTATGTGATTCTGAGACAGCAGCAGGAATAGTGAGTTTATGAGCTACATGGGCATAGCATGTTACAGCCCCAGATACAAAAACCACACCTCCTCCTCCACATGCTGAAGTAAGTAGGTCCAGCCATTGAAATCTTCAGGGTTCTCCTCTACTGCTCTGAAGAACCTTTCAGACTCCTCAGGGAAAGGAACCTCCTCAATCACTCCAGCCTTGGATGAGTCTGCCAGCTCCATGTTGGTCGGGCTTCCTGGTACTGATCCCACAGTTAAATGTGCATCACATCCTGAAGATTCTGCTGGCATGACGGCTTCCTGCCCCGGTGGTGCACACTCTTCCACGTGGCCACATTCTAAAGCCTCCGGCTGCTCCTCTGTGTGGGATGGCTGCATGGACCCCGAATGCTCATCCTCCTGGGACGGCGGCACTGAGTGCGGCTGCACGGACCCCGGCTGCTCTGACAGTTGTAAGGGCTCCTCTTCGATCGGTTCCGAAGTTACCAAATGTTCCACCTGATCAAATCCCAAAATCTCCAAGCCTTCTACATGACCCAGCTCCAAGCGTTCCAGCTGCCCCACCTGGTCCAGTTTGGGGGACCGTGGCATTTTGATGGCATCAGTGCACAGGAGTTCAGCCTGTAACAGACTGGGCTCATCATCTGGTATAGTGCTGACAGTTACAACAAATGGATCAGAAGCCATCTGCAGACTTTCAATCCACAAGGGATCTTCAGTGGGAGGATCAGTGGGAAAACCATCATCCAAGTCCAGAGAGCCACAGCTCCTGCTTGGGTCAAAGCTCAGCATGCTGGTCAGGGTTTCCTCTAGGAGGGGCTTGTCTGGAGAGGGAAAATGCCACAGGCCCTGTATCACCAACATTATAGTATCTCCATGCATTAAAGCCTGCACTATAAATACATGTCATTAAGGAGAGAAAGGTGGTGTTGATGGACATGCATTAAAGTAGCCCCTTTTTAAACAATTTAAAGGATAATTCAAAAGCTCCTAAAACTGTCTACAAAATAGGCCTACCCTCAAAGTCGTACCAATTAATATTGGAACTGCGGTTTTTATGGAATTGTTAGATTATGTAACCGTGACGTGCTTATATTTAAGCGCTGGTAGTTTCAGACGAGGTATAAGAAATTATCCGATTACTCCCAAAACGCATAATAAACCGCCTCACCAATATCATACATACAACTAAATTACCCGATGCGGCTACTCAGGAATCACGTTTAAGTTACAGCAAGATGTATCGTTTTACATTAAACTTACCAAAACCTTCCATCTAAATTTATTTTGACTACAATAATCACGGTAGTCGAAATCTAATTAAGTGCAATCTAACACACGAAACATCGACATTCATTTAATTCCCAACAACTCGCCAAAGGGCGTAAGTTCGTACGCTTGCGCTATATTACCTATGAAGCAGAGGGCGGCTCTGAGAGCACGGATGGTTTGCAATGAGTGACGTTGCTATGGTTAAAAAGCACTTATTTTAATTATCATAAAAGACTGGAATTAAGACTGGTTGCAAAATATAAAATTTGGCTTGCATTATTCTATTCTAATAAAACTTATTTCCACCATTCTACATATTTTTCAGCTCAAACGGTAAGGACGATTAAACGTTATATACTATGACTTGAAAGACATTAAAATAGATCTCAGAACGGATACAAACAAGATGGAAGAGTCCGTCACCTGCGAGCGGCAGTTATAATCTGTTTTTTTCTATTGAAAAACTCATCTGCCAGATTTTGTTCCAAGGGATCAGCAATCAGCTACAGCAGGTGCAGAAGTTCGTTTATGTCGCTACACGTCTGAGTCAGTTGTATTTTTTTAATTATATATTATTTGATAATTTGTAGCAGATTATTTCCAGTTCATCTGTTAAAAATGGGGCTTTTCTGAAATCAGTCAGAATATAGGTATCATCGTCTGCTGTGCTTATAACAGACCACAATGAATTAGCGCATTCCGGCTGCCTAAAATCAGAAAGCCGTTATTCCAATCTAATGTCGCTATTTTACAAATGTATTTTTCAGAAATTATTGGTGTCATAACATTTTAAGAGATAGTATTCTACAGATCTATGGTTTTCGAACATTAAATGTGCAACTGAAATGGCATCATCAATCTTTAAAACCAGAACATTATCTGATTGTCATTGCACTTGACAGGTTGGTCGCTATGTTGTCTGATGGCAGCAGGAAGGACGCCCAGTAGGGCTTCTTATCACACCATGGTGGAATGAGCCGTTGGCTAAATGTGCTCCAGGACAGCGCCCCCTGAAGCAGAGGGGCAGAATTGTTCATAATATTGTGAGTTTGTTCAGGGTCAGTGCTGTGATGGAGCTGGCCTTCCTGATGAGTTTTTTCAGGGTCAGTCCTGTGATGGAGCTGGCCTTCCTGATGAGTTTGGTCAGGGTCAGTGCTGTGATGGAGCCGGCCTTCCTGATGAGTTTGTTCAGGGTCACTGCTGTGATGGAGCCGGCCTTCCTGATGAGTTTGTTCAGGGTCAGTCCTGTGATGGAGCTGGCCTTCCTGATGAGTTTGGTCAGGGTCACTGCTGTGATGGAGCTGGCCTTCCTGATGAGTTTGGTCAGGGTCAGTCCTGTGATGGAGCTGGCCTTCCTGAAGGGTTTGTTCAGGGTCAGTCCTTTGATGGAGCTGGCCTTCCTGATGAGTTTGTTCAGGGTCAGTCCTGTGATGGAGCTGGCCTTCTGGATGAATTTTAGGCATTTGGCATTAAACAATCATGTACATACCTGATAAAACAGACATTATATTCCCCTCTTTCTGTGCGGGCTTTAGGGGGAGTGATATGTTTTCATATTTACTATTAAATTGACGTTTATTTTTACATCACCTAGGATATATTAACTGTGCTATGGGTCTTTATGCAGTGGGCAGGGGTAACATTACAGATTCACATTTATTTTACTGGAAATTAGACAATCCAAGAAAATCAGTTTTTGGAAAAAACGAGCAGGCCTAATATTAATATAAAATACAGAGAGCAGGAAAAATAATAATATCAGTCAAGTTCAAGGCTGTATAAGCATCCAGTGTCTTAAGTTTTCTTGTTTTTTAATCCATGCAAGGTTTAGAAATAAATTTTTAAAGTCCTGGATCCTTGGTTACTTCTTTGCCCATTTACATTTATGAATAAAATAATTTCCATGTAAAATGAAAATGCACAATATGCATTTCCTATTACTTTCAATATCAGTCTTTCCATAAAAGGAAATAATATCCTTTTCAATGTCATTTTTACTGTAAAACTCATTAAATAAATGTTCAACTTCCAACCAAAGAAAATGGTTAATCTGCAGTCAACAACAAAAAGTTTCCTGGTGGGCAAAGGTACTTCCGGTTCCAAACCGCCTATCCATAGCTTTTACGTGCCATAATTGCGCTGTAACTGCGCGGTAACCGCACCCCTACGGCGACCCGTGGTTTTGTCTGGCTCGGCTCTACTGCGCGCTAAGAGGACGGAGTTTGACTTCCCGTTTCAGCCCGATGATCAGTGAGCATGCGCACATGCTGATGCCATAGAGAGGCGCCCGTGTGCGCGCATGCTGACTGGATGACTACTGCGTGAACTACGAGAGGAAGTGGCGGCCGATAGAGGTCCGCACCTTTTCCGGTACATAGGAGAGCCGCTGTGCGACCGAGAGCAGCGAGAGAGGCGTGGAGGATCCACCGGGGCGGTGCGGGGGTTGCTGCAGTTGCAGGTATCGGGGAAAAAAATCCGTATTGGAGAAAGTGAAAATAAGTAATGCGCGCTGAAAATTGTGATTACGAGTATATTATGTTGACGGAAGGACAAAATAGATCTTTTTAAAGTTGTTCTTTACCTCCCCCTCCCTTTTCTGAACCGCTCTAATGTTACAGGGAGAAGAGAAGAGGTATCTCTCAGATGAATCAATGACATTTGGAGTTACTGCGGTCCAGGTGGTTCTGTTCCCAGCGGCGGTGCTGTTATTTCATCTTTGAAGCTTTATCGGGGAGCATCTGGAAATTGCAGGGCTTGGCAGCTATTTGCAGATCGGAATAAAGCCGAAAGGAGGACCTCGCCAGACCAGGAGGAAGTCAGAACTGCTGTAGGCTTCGAGGGCCTAATCCAGACATCTCACCTTTTGAATCTTATCAGCTATTTCTTTTTGTGATATCGATTGTAACGTTCACTACGTCATCGGAGAGATTCCCGAAGTTCAGTTACTGTATTTTAATGTTGGAGACAACTGGCATTATTCGAAAAGTCAAATATAAAGCAATGCATGTGTTCGGGCGCTCGCTGTAGGTGTGGGTCTGAAAAGTTCCCGCACGCAGCGCTGTCCGGGCTTTCGGTTCGCGGAATCCTTCGCATGTCAGGCTGCTGCTGCCATCATGACTTTACGCTGAAGTCAAAACAAAGGAAAACTGACGCAGATCGGTACCGCCAGTGCACAGTGTCTGTCGGTTTTTGATTTTTTTAAGCCTCTTCGAAGAACTTTAAGTGAAGACACCAGTCCGTAATATTCTGAATACCTCTGTTAATGCTTAAATACCGCGCCATCACCAGAAAGTGTTCTAGAAGTGCCGTATATAGTTAAGCCTTCCTGGTTTACAGACTTCTTGCTGGTCGTTAAGACGAAAACATTTAACACTTTTAATTATACATATTTTTAAAAAAAAATCGCCAGAGGCGCGTAGCGATCAGAAGTAATTTTCCTGGATATTTATGCAAAGTTTACAAAATGGGGAAAATGCTTTCCAAGATATTTGGCAATAAGGAGATGAGGATATTAATGCTGGGACTGGATGCAGCAGGAAAGACTACTATCCTTTACAAACTGAAGCTGGGCCAGTCCGTTACAACCATTCCCACTGTCGGCTTCAATGTGGAGACCGTCACCTACAAGAACGTGAAGTTCAACGTGTGGGATGTCGGCGGCCAGGACAAAATCCGGCCCCTGTGGCGGCACTACTACACGGGGACGCAGGGGCTGATCTTCGTGGTGGATTGCGCCGATAGAGATCGGATAGACGAGGCCAGACAGGAGCTGCACCGCATCATTAATGACCGGGAGATGAGGGACGCCATCATCTTGATTTTTGCCAATAAGCAAGACCTGCCCGATGCCATGAAGCCGCACGAGATACAAGAGAAACTGGGTTTAACCCGCATCAGAGATAGGAATTGGTACGTGCAGCCCTCCTGTGCGACGACGGGTGACGGACTGTACGAGGGGCTAACTTGGCTAACATCAAATTATAAATCTTAATCGCTGTGACTGTTGCAAAAATGAGAAGTTAACGCAGTCAGTTAATAAATAACATGACTTCTCAGAAGAATAAAGTTGATTCTCTTATTTTTCTTTATAATGAACATCAGCATTTATTTTAATATTTTTCTTAAAAATGCCAGGCTTTTACATTTTCTTTGTGCGTTTGTCACATTTGACTCAATTGTTGTACTTTAATTGATAAATGCCCCCTCCCCCACCAAAAGGCAATTTTGGCTTTGTCTAATGTGTGTGTCTTGGAGGAAAGCGGATCATCTGGTTATTCTACACTTTTTCCCCAATCCCCACATTATCGTCAGTTAAGGTTCAGAATGCTTACAGTCTTAGGTGGGGTTGGTGAAATGGGATTGTGTTTGTTGTAAGAAGGGTAGTATGCAGGTTGCCACTGAACTAAGGTACACTGTCAGTTATACGAAGTACAGATATGAATTGCATTAGTTTGAGATTGGTTTCCATTGTAAATTCCTCAGTCATTTTAAACTGATCTAAAAAATGAAGGATTATGTGCAGTGTCACCTGATGTCTCATTATCTGGTACCTTTTTTTTTATAATTTTTTTGCTCTGATCAGGGTAGTGTTCCTTTAGCATCAGTCGGAAAATATAACAATGTAGTATAATTTTGTATGACATTAATACAAAAATAAAGTATTTTATATAACAATACCTCACCTCTGGAGAGCGTTGGCAACATTGTAGCACTGGAATAATCCATGATCAGCATAAGTAACTTATCAAAGACTCCATTGTTTGGAGTCTGGCACACCAGAGCAAATTTCAGGTATGTGTGATGGTATTTGGTTATTTCATGCAATATGCATAGTTTAAATATTGGTACATTATATGGCCAAAAATTTACTAAAGAATTTCTGGTGACTTTTTCAATTTATTTTTGTGAATTTGTTTTTTTAAAAGTATAGATAAACACACGAAGCTTGCAAATAGAGAGGCATCTTATCAAGCAAATGCTTTTTTCTCACAGGTTTCATCTTAGGGGTAAGGATTTGTGGATTGAGATTGAAAGACACTTCTTTCTGCAAGAGGGAAAAGCCTGATTATGGCAGCTTGTGCTCATTGATTAAAGCTTCCAGAAAACTTGTGTGAAAGGAGTAATTGAGAGCTTATCCATTATGATACCGGCCTTGTCAAATAAACTGCAGCCAGGAAGTGATGCGTACGTTTCACTCACCAGAGGCGGAGCTAAGAGGTGACTGCTTGCTTTGTTTAAGGAAAACAAGTCCACCACCGACAAGGGTGTGACCATCAATGCCCAAAATGCAGCTGTGGTCCACACCTTTCCATGGAAACCACCCAGTGATGGCTGAAGAATCAGATGACTCACCTGAAACGTCTATCAAACCACATCTCCTGCTGGTGAGACCAGCAATATCTAACAGCATCTCCACAGTCTCCACCAATAAGAAAAGTGTTAGTTGGTTGTGTGGTTTCAAAAGTTTTTCCATCCCCTGGAGATGGAAAACGCTTCAAAACCCTTACACCCTTGTTTATGTCCCTGCTTTCAGCAAGACAGATTAGACCATCTCTAGCTGGCCGCTGTGGTTTGAATGCAGGAAGTTGCCTTTAGAGTTTTCCTGTGCACCTGAAATACGCTCAGGGTTGCAGGCTAGTGGTCACCGGCTGATATTTGGACTACAGCTTGCTAGTAAACAATGCAGTGCGGGGCCCAATTCTCCTCAAACTGCTTGAAGTTTTTTCCAAATCTTTCTCTTGGAGCTGGCTGGTTCCTCTTCAGTGGAGGCGTCGGCTGTCTGCTTCTGGCTTGGTGAGTCATGAGAACGTGACCGTTATCTCTGTGGTCGGCCTGGTTTGAGCGTCACCTGCCGACAGTAGGTGGGGCGTCAGTCACTGCAGACTCTCACTGCAGCCTTGTCTGATGGCACTGAGGGAGATGGGCTGTGTCTCAGGGAAGCATGAATGCACTTGTCACGTTTACAGCTGCTTCAGTGACTAACCAACTAAGATTTTGCTGTTTCTTATTCAGCCCTTAAACACGGGTAATTAGGGTTATAAGTATGACTGAAACAGACCATGGTTTCTGCCTCATTTTTAAGTACTAAACTAATATGCATGTGCATTTAACATAGAGGGAAGAGGTTCCACTTCACCTGCACTTTGCCAGGCTGCAGTACCAAAAAGGTGTTTGTTGTATATATACAGGGTTGTCCAAGCACTACATGACATCCATGTCACTTAATATGAAATGTTTTTCAAGGTTCTCACAGCAAGCTGCAGACCTGGATGAGGTACAGGTGCAGGCATGTCCGGCGGGTGGAGGTGAGCCGCGTGTGTGGTCCTGTGGCGGAGAAACTGGCACCACTTTTCATCTGATTCCGCCGAACGCACTTCAGGTGTTGTCTTGTTCATGCTGTTTGCATGGAGGATGTCTGAAGTTCCCGCTTAATGTTAATCTGCAGCTGTTTCAGAGTGTATCACAGATGGGATTACACTCAGGCTCACTAGTAAGGTGTCCATGAAAATGTAGCCTTGGTTACAAGTGTGTCATTCAATCACTGGAATAGTGGAAAAGGTTTTCTAGGACTTGGAAGCGGGGCAGGACACACTGTAGCCAGCTTGCAGTTCTGCATTTGCAGTCATGGAATCAATATTCTGTGATATACCGGCCTCCTGTCACTCTGACTGATTTGCGGCTGCAAGGTACACGGATGGAGTTAATTTTGTTCTGAATCGAAGCAGTTGAACAACGGTTCAGACAATTTCTAACTGTATTGGTGAATATTGTTCTATATAAATGACAGAATTTAATTTGCACATTGAAATCAGTGACATGTTTGTTACTGTAACCCTGTGAAAGGTAATGGTCAGAGATGTATAGTTGAGGTCCAGAAAGTAAAAGTCCAGACCAAGATTTTGTTTTAACCAATCAGTTGAGTACTCTGTGACTGTTTATTGGGTGAGCTTTCCAAAGCCTTAATGCTATTTCATTCGTAGTTCTATCTTACGAACTTACAAACGATGTAGCGTTAAGAAGGTACGGGAAACTCACCCTGTTCACGACTGATTGGTCAAAACAAAAGCTTGGTCTGGATTGTTTGTTCTTGGACCTGAACTACCCTCCTCTGGCAATAGTGATTCATGGCACAGTTACTGTCCTCACTTTTTTGACTGGTATCAGTGCACCTCCCAGCAACCTCTGCTGTGTTTAGTTTAATTTGACTGCCTGCCACCCACCAGCTGACACTAGAGTCCAGCAAAGTACAGATCATTAATTGGTTTTAGTTAATATGCTTGTGTTAACATACATCCATATAGTCAAAATCATGGAAACCCCTAATATTATATGAATGTCAAGGATCTCATAAGTCTGGCCGTCTTCATAACAGCTTCAGTCCTTCTTAGAGTGTTGTCATACACGTCCAGGATATTTTATTGTTCGTCTTGAAGAAAAGCCTCTGGTTCTTTGGGGATTTGTGGAGGTTAAAATCTACTTCACACTCTTCTCTTTAGAATGTAGGGTAAGTGAAGAGGTGACTCATCAAACCATGTGACTCATCAAACCACGCAGCTTTCCCCCCATCACTCAGATCTTTGGCTTTTGCATTATGTATCTCTGTGTTGCCTTTGGATGGTAACGGCATAAAAATACTGGTATTGAGCCGTTTCACTTTCACTCTTGTTACAGTTGCACTGAGCTTCACCTCCCGCACACAGCCTTGACGTGACAGCTTGGGCTCCGCCTCCCGCACACAGCCTTGACGTGACAGCTTGGGCTCCGCCTCCTGGTCTTTCATCAGACTTCAAATGTTTCATGTATGACAGTGTATACAAGGCCTAACACTGACAGTGACTAACGTTCAAAATAACTGTGTTTAAATCAGTGATTTCCCCCAAGCACGACATGTATCTATTGAACTTTGGAAATGTATAAAGCAGAGCTTTTTGAAGATGCCATAAATTCCCCGTTTTTACAGGATGTAAAGCACAGCCGTCACTTAGCACTTCCCCACTTATTGCTCAAATTTTCAGATACACACAAATGTTATATTTTTAATGGACACCTAATGCAATGCTTTATGCAGCAAACGTTTTGTTTTGCTGCTCAAACCAGGCCGACCACAGAGAAAACGGTTACGTTCTCAGTGAGTCTGGAGGTTGAAAATTGCCCTGGATGGGATGCCAGTGCAGCCCTCACATGCAGTCACATATCGACAGATTGGGGAGACTCCCAGAGCACTTTGAACCATCGCTATTGAACACAGGGCTACATGCAGGAGTCATACTGGATGGTCCCGGGGAGGGATGGACACCCACAGCCAAGGTGGTATGCAGACACAGTGCTGCCCTCCAGCCACTGTGCTTGCCTGTCATGCAGGTTCTTAAAGCTATACTGAGTACTGTGCGATACTGAGTACCGTGGACAGAGTGCCACCCTTCAGCCACTGCACCTGCCTGACACAGGCTCTTAAAGCGATACTGAGTACTGTGCGATACTGAGTACTGTGCGATACTGAGTACTGTGGACAGCCACTGTGCCTGCCTGTCATACAGGCTCTTGAAGCCAGAGTGAGTACTGCGTACATCTGTTTGAGGTTCACGTGATTTCATTTTCAGCAGTCCAAAGGCATGCGATTGGCCTATTAGCTTCTCTAAATTTCCCACGATGTGTAACATAGACAGTTAATAACAGCAGCAATTAATGTATGTGTCCATGATTTCCACCTTCAGCCACTGGGGGAGGGTGTGTGTTTACTT
>JAOYFF010000040.1:403124-441357 GCA_025773925.1 Cryptomyrus ogoouensis | reverse complement strand
CATCTACTGGACAACGTATTCCTAACTCTTAACCCCCAAACACACAAGAACTCCCGGCCACAGCTACGATATCACAGAAACAAAAGTTAAATAGTTAAAAATTCTATGTGCGATACATAAATAGAACTGTATCCCATCTAAGCAAAACACTGAACTGGTAAAATGCCGCAAACCTTCCAATTTACCGCTAGCGAATCCGCGACAATAACAGATTATCTGGATGCGAGCGGCCGGTCTTCTAAAAAGACAAAATGTGAACATTAAAACTTAGCAGGTTAGCCAGCAAACTGCACACAGCAGTTAAGAATCACAGCTATGACACGTACACAATATGGGCATACTAAATTAAAATTCCTTACCCATGACATTACGCTTGGTCTACATATCCAGCGTGTCAGCACACAGACCAAACACATCAACCATAAAGTCTAGGCGTTACCGAACCACGTGATCCTGCGCTCCCCGGCTGTCAAGCAGCCGCCTCGACTTCTTCGCTATATTTGGCGACTGAATCTTTATTACATTTGTAGGGGCATATCGCCACCTACTGCCCTGGAATGTAAATGAAGAAAACGTTCATTTTACTTAAAAACAATCGTTGTCTTTTTCAATATTCTTCAAGAAAGTTCTACGTTTCACTCATATAGAATTCAGGATATCTTAGTCAAGGTCAGGCACTTAAAAACTATGGGTAGTTTTTTTCTGCATATTAAGTATGGAATTTACATGTGTATTAACAGCAAGGCATGCATAGCCAACAGCTTTGATTACATTCATTCTCAAACCATAAAAATATTCACTCCTAATAGCAAACTGACGTCACACTATTAAATTGCGGTTACAGAATCGTTGCAATTTGTTTAGCCTCAAATTAAATTAAAAGACTCTTTAGGCAAAATTATCGACAATACTGTTGGTATGTCTGGAAGGCACATTATAAATAAAATCAGGCTGATTATAGATGTTTTAGCCGGTATTGGTCACCGAAGAAAGCTTTCTCGACTTTCATGAAGCATTTGATTTCATTGAACACATTTTCATTTAGAAATTGCTAGAATCGCTTGGTTTTGGTAATTTATTAATAAAAGCAATCAAAATGTTAAATGCTCATGGAAATAGCATTAATAAATTATCCATTGGCACTACAAAACGCTTTAAGACTGTCATAAGCAGAACAACTGAATCAAATTAACAAAAGGATCAAAAGACATTCCATTTCGAATTTCAAACACTAACCCAACAGTTTTAGATTCTGATAGATCTTATATTATCAACCTGCCCTTATTATAATTTTTTTTCGAAATTCTATATACATTCTTGTGTATCTGCTGTTCAAAAGCCAAACTTCATTGCGTTTAATGCATATTTACAGACATATTAATACATTATAAAATCTAGTAAAACTCTACAACCAGAAAACTATAACTTTATGGAATAAATTTATTGTCTGAAAAGTTTAATGTAAATTTGATTTTAATTTATTATAATTTTTTTCTCATTCTATTTGCTCGTCTCCACTCGAGCTGTTACTTTGTCAATGCAAGAACTTTGTTTTTCAAAATGCCTTATAAAACGTTTTTGTCTATCTGTTCTGTTTTTGTAATTAAATAGTTGTGTACCATACAAAAGACACGTAATTGATGGGCTTATCCACCAATCGCGTAACTGCATTACGCTGTTTTAGTTAATATTGTTAGCCAATCGCAGTCGAGAGGCGGGCTTATTCGAAATCACGTGGAGACGACGCTGTTCAGGTAACGAAATAGTGTGATGGCAATGGCGCAGTATTTCATATGTGTATTTATATGGGTATCTTTCAGAATATTCTGTTAAAACTAACTTATTGCGTGATAGGAAACTGTTATTATAAGCTGTGCTGTTTTTCTTATTGATATAGTTTTCTCTTAAGTTCGATGCTATTATATGTTAGCCACCTAGCTTGCTTGGTAATTTCGCCATAATGTGGCGATCTTACCTTTAAGGGAGGTACAAATTTTTGTTGTATTTAGTGGATGTAAGATTGGCATCGGTATAGTTAACGACACATTCCAGTCAATCCGATACGAAACGTGACTGAAAACTTTGTTTGAGCCAAGTGAGGTGGGTTTAGTGCTTTGGAAGAGAACACACTGTAGTAAGTGCGGTAAAATGGTAGGTGCGTTTCCGGATTAATACACTTTTCTTCATCACTGGTGGTGGGAATGAAGACAGTGAACATGCAGAATAGAGGGAATGAGGGCAGTCGGCACCTCTGTGGCTAAGGTTGGCGAAGACACGGCAGTAACCGCAGGACTTACGAGCGGAGTTACCGTGCGGCACCGACGGACGCGCTGCATGGAGTTACACTGTATCGTGTTGATTATCATTATGGTTTCAGTTACACAGCATCAAATCGCCTTTTGCTCTTTCATCAACTATAAAATCATGACGATGAACATGCTAAAATACAATATCTGTATTGAAATTCACGTTTTATTTTTTCAGTCTGTGCACAGACTTTTAGGGTGGTTAAGCAGGAGTCTTCTCATTCCCTTGACATTCATTATCTCATATTTTTTATGTCTAAATACACCAGTCAATTTTACAAAAATCACAACATCTTGTTGATTATGATTCGTCAGGCTGTTTTGGGATAAACTTCCGAAATGTCAATTACAAAAAAGTCTGCCAGTGTTCCATCTGATATTAATATGGAATTTGATAGATTCTCTGGGTCAGATATTTAAAGCACAATACTTGTGTTTCATCTCCTCCAAAGAGATTGTACTGGATGCTTAAGGACTCCCTTAATTTCTTGGTTTTATGCTGGTGTCCTTGACATGCACCCTCAGCTACGCTGGTTATTCCTGTGAATCTTTCTGCAGCCTTGAGGGAGTTTGTGCTTCTGCTGAGGCCCCTTCTCACAGGGTATTGGGTCACGTCACAGACACCAGCAGCTCATCCTTCAACACTCAGATGTCTGCCCCAGGTAATAAACTGCTTTTTTTGGGGAGAAGTTAATTTCTTTATGATATTTGGAAGTCTAGGTTATATGTTTTATAAATTTGGATTTGAGTTTTATGTAATGCATGGCATTTGTGTTGCATATTTTTTAGTGCTGATACTTGGTAACGCATTAATACACTGGCTAGTGTCATTTGTGTATTTTGCAGTCTTTGTCATACTTTTTGTTTTGCATTTTTTTACAGAATTGCCAGGGTTCTACTTTGATGCTGAGAAGAACCGCTACTTCCGTCTGTTGCCAGGACATAACAACTGCAACCCGCTGACCAGGGAGGGCCTGCAGCGGGAAGAGCAGGAGCGTCGGCGGCTGCGGCTCCTGGAGGAGGAGGCGGCCAGCGTAGGGACGGTGAGTACACCAAGCCAGTGTGCGGCCCTTTGTGGCCAGGTGTCCGTACCACCAGCTCTGAATTTTATGTCAATTTGTATACGTCCAGTTCATCATGACATTGGAAATAGCTGTACCCATTTCTGTGGCCACAGTGCAGGTCAAAAACAGCGTACCCGAGATTTTTCTTTTCTCTAGAAGTCACCTCGGGTCGGCCTCAACTCTACGCTGCTCCTGCAGAAAAGGCACCTGGGGCTTATTCCAGGAAACTCGTACAGCAGGTAACCTGCCAAATGGCTTCGGCTGCGTTTCTTCTTAGTGTAGCTGATCTGGGGCTTGGCTGATCTGGGTGTCGCTGATCTGGGGCGTTGCTGATCCTCAGCAGTTAGGAGATCTTAGCAGTACTATGCCTCACTATGGATGGATTTTTTCATGTCCTTTGAATATATACATTGACATTTCACTGGTATTCTGTGCAAATTAATTGTCCTTCTGATTGCTGAGGCTTATCCATGAGCTGAAGGTGTGCAGCATGAGGCGCCAACGACTGGAGGTGCGCAGCCCTGACTCCAGCAGCCCCGACAACGACAATTTCCGCCTTATTGTAGTGAGTAACGGCGCCTCCTTCCGCCTTATTGTAGTGAGTAACGGCGCCTCCTTCTGCCATATTGTGGCGAGTAACGGCGCCTCCTCCTGCCATATTGTGGCGAGTAACGGCGCCTCCTTCTGCCATATTGTGGCGAGTAACGGCGCCTCCTTCTGCCATATTGTGGCGAGTAACGGCGCCTCCTTCTGCCATATTGTGGCGAGTAACGGCGCCTCCTTCCACCTTATTGTGGTGAGTAACGGCACCTTTCGATGTAGGGCTGGCAAAGACATGTAGTGTAAGCAGGCCCAGGCAGTGTTTGTGTTCTGGTCCTGACCTACCTTAAAGCTGATTGATATAGCTCTGATTGCCCCGTCCCTGTCACTGCGGCAGTAGTAAGCCCCCTCCCGCACACTGTCCTGTCCCCAGGCTGACTCAGCTTGCGAGCGCGTTTTCACCGTCAATGACGTGGACCACGGGGGCTGCAAGTATGGCATCATGAACTTCCACGCCGGCAGTAAGGGCTCACTGTCCGTCGAGATGTGCGACAACCTGTACTTCACCAACCGTAAGGTAAAAGGGGAATAGGGTCACCTGGTGTCGTTGCGTTGATCGTCTTGGCTGAAGACAATGAATGTATGGATATGAGGCTGCGACTGGGACAGCAAGAGCTGATACATCCCTCTGTTTCCAGGTGAACTCAATTTGCTGGGCCTCCGTCACCCATCCAGATTCACACGTACTGTATCCTTCACGCATCTCAGGGCCATGTGTTGACAGTCTCTTCGCTGGTCTTTGGTACATAACTTTTTTTTACATGAGGGGACCAAACGGCAACAATGATACTTGCTTCCTTAATGGGTTTCGGCAGACTGTGTCTGGTTGGAATAGCCCAGACGCCAGGCTGCGTCAGTTTGCTACCAGCGTCTCTCTTTAGCAACTCGAACACTGGTGAGATGAGATTCCTTATTCCTTAGCCTATTTATGTAATATATGTGTGTGTGTATGAAGTGAAAGTGATTAGTTGTCATTGTTGACACACCACAGCACACAGTGCCCAACAACGAAATGTGTCCTCTGCATTTAACCCATATGTGACATCGTGACATAGCAGGGGGCAGCTAATTCAGTGCCCAGAGAGCAGTGCTTTGGGGTGGTACCTTGCTTAGGGTTCCTTAGTGGTGCCTTTCTGGTGTGTGTGTGTGTGTGTGTGTGTGTGTGTGTGTGTGTGTGTGTGTGTGTGTGTGCGCGCGCGCGCGCTCACTAGTTACATCCTAGGATATTAACCAGGTAACATATAATATTGCAATTTGCTCAAAAAGGGCTTTCATTGTAGTTTATGACTTATCGGTTGTCTGTGGGAGGGAATGAGATGAGAAATGCTCGGTCCCTGTGTTGCAGACCAGCCCGGAATGCTGTGCAGTTTTAAGATCTCGACAGCTTGGTCCTGTGCCTGGTGTCTGAACCCACAGGCTGACAAGAACTTCAGCACAGGTGAGCAATCGCAGGGCCCTGGGGCTGCACGACCGAGAGGGGGGCCTTTGCTGGGCTGAGCCCTTCCGAACCACTGTGCCGTTGCAGGGCTGTCAAGACGTGTCATCGTGACGGACGCTGTGACGGGCCGGCGGCAGACCTACGGTGTTGGCAGTGACGTGCTGGCACAGCAGTTCGCCCTGCGGGTGAGTGAGCAATGCCATGCTCCCGGCGCAGATGTGAATGAGACAGCTTGTGGGTGTGAGCAAGAAAATTTGAGACCACTGAAATCTTTCAATTCTTGATATCTAATTCGATACCACAGCAAAAACAATTGAAATGAGAATCGGCAATCCCATATAAATGAGGAATTAATAATAAATGGTAGTGAAACTGTTACTATTATTAAATGAACATTGAAAGTGGATGTAACTGAGAGTTTTGTTATACAATCGTTAACTGGGGTAATCCAAAGAAAAAGGTAAACAATTAAAACAAAATTAAGCAAACAAAGTTTTTAACAATATTAGAACATTGATTTGTCGAAGTCAAAAAATGGCACCTTAAAAATAAAAAAAGTTACAAGTATCATTTACAGGTTTATGGGATATCAAAGAACATAAAATACCCAGAAGCCTTAAACATTCTTTGTGAATGTGCTGTGTGGCGGCTGCAAATGCTGCAGCTCATCTCAGCAACTCCCACGGAACAAACTCTGGCGTTTCTTCGGGATTCCACACCGAGAACAGCGGCAGGTGTCTTGTATCTTTGCATGACCTTGCTCCCCCTGTCATCCACCAGGCCCCGATCCTGTACAACGGGGGACGTTCGGGGGAGATCTTCAGCATCGACCTCAGGCAGCGAGCCCGTCGTGGCCACGGCTGGAAGGCCTGTCGCTTCTACCAGGAATCCGCCATCACCTCGGTCCACGTACTACGGGATGAGAACTACCTCGTCGCCGCCGACATGAAGGGAACGGTCTGTCGCTGAAGCCTCTCCTTTTCCCACCAATCCTGTATTATAGCACATCAAATCGAACGATCAGTTACTTCTCCTACCTGTGACCTGTGTCTTCATGGGGACCCCTTGTATCTTTACCCTGAGGATTCCCAACTGGATACAGCAAAGTGCTCTGAGTAACTGTGCCTCTAAAACAGAAGTTCTGTGTCTCTCTGGGTGAGCAGATCAAGCTTTGGGACGTGCGCGTCACCAAGGCAGTGCGGCAGTACGACGGTCACCACAACGAGCACGCGTACCTGCCCCTGCACGTCTGCGAGCCAGAGGGGCTGCTACTGGCAGGTGAGCCATGGAGCCGCTGGTGTCAGCCGCCCCATCTGTGGCAGGGTGAGCGAGCAGCTTTGTGTGCAGTGTGCTTATGTACCGTGACTCATTCCCTCCCCAGTGGGACAGGACTGTTACACCCGCCTGTGGAGCCTAGGTGATGGGCGGCTGCTGCGGACCATCCCCTCCCCCCACCCTGCCAGCAAGGACTCTGTGCCTAGCGTGGTGTTCTCCTCGCAGCTGGGGGGTCGGCGCGGCCTACCCGGCCTCCTGATGGCCGTTCGACACGACCTCTACTACTTCCCATACAGCTGTGACTACGGGGACGGGAACGCGCTGGCGAAGGGCTGCTGAGGCAGGCGAGCTGCCAGCCGCTGCCAGCCACTGCCAACCACATCTAAAGATGGCCACACAGCTGCTTCGAATGCCTATGTGAAGGGGGCAGTTCTTGGCCCCAGGGCAAGCTCACACTTGGCCATCAGTCCTTCTGCCATACACTTTCCTCAAATACACTTTTCTTGAGGGCCCTGTTTTATTAATGACCTCTGCAAGTGCAATTTAGACTAAAGGATCAGTTTATTTTGTGGTCAAACAGTTACTTTATGCAAATGTTCCATATTTCAGAAAATTAAAATGTATAATGATTTACAAAATACATTTTCTCTGCTATATATAGAAATGTGTCATTCTGAAGGGATGTTGACACAAATTAAGACACAATCACTAGGAGAACAGTGTTACTTGCAGGGCAGCTTGGGGATTCCGGTTTGTCACTGGCTGCAGTCAGTGGCTACAGAGAGCAAGTTGGGGGAGGTATAGAGAGAGTTTCCCCACTGGGATCAGTGAAGTCTCAGTTATTACACATTCTTAGTTTAATTGAACAAACCGTAGGGGAGTGGCTGTCATGGAAACTGCCTGCAGGCTGTGAGGCTCAAGACGACGACACCCGAGAACGACCCTGATCCTCAAAAATCACTGGCTATATTAGCTCATAATGGAAGGACTTGGCTCACGATCCCTTAGTTAATGTATTTCTTTTTAATTATTTTTGGTATATTCACAATTAATGTTATGGTCTCCTCTGATACCATAACGGAAAGCTTGTGACTGGAGATCAGGTCGGCCTCTTCTGCCTGGAGAATCGGCCGAAGCTTGTGACTGGAGATCAGGTCGGCCTCTTCTGCCTGGAGAATCGGCCGAAGCTTGTGTGGAAGCGTCTCCTTTCAAGACTGCTGCTATTAGATAAACTTGCGTGGCATTATGTGCTAAAAAGTCCTGCAGTGTCAATTTCAACATTATCGTTCAGTTGTGCAGTATCATTGATGTTGATATAATGACATTTAGAAGCTAGTTTTGAGAAAAAAGTCTAAGTGGCAACTTAGAATTTGGTGATCCGTGGTCAATGCTGACACACCATAGCACAACAAAATGTGTGTTCTGCATTTAACCCATATGTGACATCATGACATAGCAGGGGGCAGCTAATTCAGCAGCCGGGGAGCAGTGCTTGGGGGTGGTACCTTACTCTGGGTACCTCAGTGGTGCCTTGCTGGTCAGGGATTTGAACCAGCAGTCTTTCAATTACAAGTGCACTTCCCGAACCATTAAGACACCACTACAATTGTCATAGTCAAAATATTTTGATATCATTGTTTTGATATAGTTTATAGGCATATATCCCTCTGACTGTAACATGATGATGATACGGTGGATTTAAGATACCCCAATTTGTTCACTTACATTGAGCCCAGCTTAAATGTGACAAGTTGTCTGCCTGAGCAGGCTTTGAGATATGGGACCCAGGTGTTGAAAGCTTGGAAACTATGTATAAACAGCAGTAGCGGAATATTCTCCAAGTGTCGTACTTCTTAAAAACACTGTCTGCATAAAATGCGTCCGCATAAGGTGATTCATGTTGCAGCTTTTGAATAGTGCTCTGCTTTCCAATCCAAATAGAGCCATTTGCTGAGCAGAGGTTTAAATGTAAAGCTGGGCTCAAAGCTGCCCTTGACTCCTATGACCAGTGGGGTCACTGTCAAACCTGCTATACAGAAATGAGAAAATGTGATGTCTGACGCATCCTTCTGTAGATACAAAAGGAACCGGATATCTACTTAATGCAAAGTGATGTTTTTAATTCCAGTAGATCCAGTGCTGGATGGTGTTCAGAGGTAACATAAAGGTTAACAGGAGATGACTGAGTTGTAAAACTTCTACAAGGTTCCAGCGCCAAGCTTAGTAAACTTGTTTGTATCTGTCAGAAGAACGGATATAAAGTGCGCTCTGCTGCCTCCGTGTGGGAAAATTAGTTTCTGCAGAGGTTATTGTGCTTCGGATCGCACTGATCGAAGTGCAATCTGTATTAAAATTAAGGCAATTGTGCATATATAATTATGAGTATCTCGCTTTCCACTATTAGACATTTTAATACTGAGAAGCTGGAATGAATGCTTAATGAATATTATTGAATTAAATAAGTCGCACATATCAGGGCAAAGCTATCTTAATATTGAAAGAGACCGTTCCCCTAAACACACACGGTACTCCTACAATACTATCAGTTTGCTCAAGAAAAAATAATCAGTCAGTGACAATGAAACAGTGGGAACCGACTATCATTCAGATTCTTGGAGCTCAAAAGCATATTATACCGACATTTTGACAATATATCTAAGCATTTTAACTCATGGTTAAAACGACGCTGATTCTACTTTTTATGTTGGTGACACTGACTAATTCATTGGTGAAGTTATTTGCTTTTGAGACATAAGATAATTGTTTTGGGTGAGTTACAGGCTTTTGTAGCTAAACCGTAGTGTTTGTGTACTGTATGCATGAATTGTTTTGAGAAATGCTCTTTTTTGTTTTGAATCTAGAGAATGTTAAGCATGTGTCATGAAATGTGCCAAAGCAATCGAGATAAATTGTAATATTGAGCGAAACAAATGACTGCATTTCCCAATATGCACCGCTTTCAAGAAACGGAAGTAATTTGGGTTGTCTTCTCTCAGGCTCGGTGACTTTATCTTTTGCGTATCTATCTTTGCATATAAACTAAACCTGGGACTATTTCGTATTGTTCATCATACGGATTTGCTAACTAATAATTTACGATTCCGTCCTGTACTCCACGATTTTCCAAAAAGTTCTCCAAGTGCAATTCAGGAAGGAGTTGGATTCACGCTTAATCATGGCAGATGATGAATTTACCGACATACATGGTAAACCACTTTCGCTGGAATACCGTTTTCATTCCAGTTTCTGTAGAGAGTTCATAGTAAGCGCGCCTAAAGTGTCCTTGCTTAAGGTCATGGTATACACTTGTACAGTTTGGTTATTTGCCTACGCCGTGTTTTTCGTCACCGAGGTAAGACGGTTCACCAGTCAAGATGCATATGTTACTTTCTGCAGACTTTGGCGGTGAGTCGTGTTAAAGTCGCTTGGTTTGCATTGCAGAACACGGCGGTGCTGTCCGCTGCCATCCTTGTGACGCTCGTTGGGATGATGCTGCACATCCACTTCATCAAGATCGACCACGAGACGCTGCTGATCATCGGCTCTTTGGGCATCCAGGTGTCGGCGTCCTATGCATCGGGCAGGGAGAGCACGACCTTCATCGAAATGAGCAGGATCAAGGACATTGTTATTAATGAGGCTATTTATATGGTGAGATCCGAGGCGACATATTCTCCTGAAAGTGTTGACGACCAACGTTAAATAAGCAATTACTTGTATTTGCATTTGAAGATGTGGCATGGCTAAGATCAGCAAATTGACAAGTAAATTAATCCACGGGCTTTGTGATGTGTTTGGTGTCCTTGGGGTGGTTTGTAATTAATATTTTCATAAATCTGTTTCAGCAAAGAGTGATTTACTACCTGTGCATTCTGGTAAAAGAACCGGCAAACCCTGATTCGGTGTCCAGCGTGGTGCCGCTCTTCCAGGTATGGCTTGGATGGAAATGATCATAAAAATGCTATTTTATTTCATGATTTTATTTTAATTAATGTGATCAGTGGTAATTTTCTCATAGGCTCTGGGGGCACTGAAGTATACAGTGTAAATTAAAAGCAGATTTTGAAGACATAACAGTAGAAATGCCCTGGGCTGTCTGTAACGTGCTGTGTAATTATTAGTGGTATGCACTATAAAGGAATATTTCTCTGTTTTAATTTCCTCAGAGTTCCAAGCCGAGATTAAATTGCTTGATAAAGGTATATAGAAGTTGCCAAGAAATTCTTGGACAGAACTAAGTGCTATACAAAGTAAGTCATTATATGAACTGCAGAAAGTCTTCCATCACATATAATCTGTAGATCTGACACTGGAAAAAATTTGGTTCAAAACTGGAAGGTTCAGGTCCAGAGAGTACAAATCCAGACCAAGATTTTGTTTCAACCAACCAGTTGAGTATAAAGAGTCACGGTCACAGAGTACTCAGCTGGTTGGTTGCAACAAAATCTTGGTCTGGATTTGTACTCTCTGGACCTGAAATCCCCACCTCTGCCTAATGAACCTTCCTAACGGGGGGACTGAAACATGGCAGCTAGTGTATTTTTCGGTGGTGCTGAACTTCATTTTTTCATTGCTATTTGAAAACCTATGGCTGGAATACTGCCTGTTAATCAAGCATCTTCATTATTTATAACCTGCATAGATGTTCAGAGACCAAATCTGAGAATAATCCATAATTCACAATTTTCATAAAATTACTTATAATATTTGTATCATATGGTGTGGACATGTATTTTGGAGCACAGTGGTCTTGTTTGTAATGTATATGAAACTAAAATGCTTGATGTATTCTGTTTGGTTATTGTGCTGTGAGTATTATTTTAAAATGTTCTCATTCTGAATAGAATAGAAGCTTTAGAGACTAAAGTTAACACCTTTTTACAGATTTATTGGTCCTTCAAAATACTGCACATTTACTTGCTAATTGTTTTTCTTCTGTTTAATTGAAGGGACATGAAGTGAGGAGCACTTTCAGACTCACAATTGAAAGTGAGGTGTACTACTGACCAAAAAAAAGCAGAATTCCTTAAGACTTAAGGCTTCTGTGAGCTTTCGTGGAAACGTTACACAGAATGAGCCGCGTCAAAAAACTACACTATGCTGTAAAAGTAAAATCTAATTTTAGCATTACTGCTGTAATGATTTTAATGGAAATTTTTTTTAGTCTTTATGTTTAAAACATTGGAATTCCACGGTTTGAGTATCACATTTACTATGAATGTCACTGATATCAGCTTTTTGGATTATAGTCAGTGTTACTGTGTTAATATAGTCAGCTGAAATATTGATTTATAGCAGATTACTTGAAAATAAAGACCTGTATAGCAAGACTGTGTTTAAAGTAAAATAAACCTTATTTTTTAAGAGTTCAGGTTACTTTATTTGTACCCGTAGGTAGAAGTGAAGCTAATTATAATCTTGAATATTTTTGTACACCATTTATGATGATCAGTATTTGTTTTTTGTAACATCCGTACATTCAAAGACTGTTAAATTCAATGTGGATTCTCTGAGATTTATTAAAATTGAATTTTTATTTATGTATTTGATTCTCATTTTATTTTTGCTGGCTATTGGTTTCATTGAAAACAGTTACTCTGCATGATTTAAATGATTTTTAAATATAAAACCTTACCATAATGGTGGCCATTTCTGTCTCGTTTAAGAACGTGATTGAGTGACAAAGGGATGTCTGTTTTTTACTATGAAATGACAATATTGTCGCTTTTTTCTGTGTGCACATCAGGAAGGGGATACTTCTGAGTTTATCTTATCTAACATAATTCAACAGCATTCTATTGATTAAATGATTAAATACTGATACATAAACTGGAATTATTTGCAACAGATTTGGTTCCCAACACTGGATTTCATATTTAATCCTCATATATGAACTGTTTCATTATATTTAGTCATAAATGCACTTAAATGTAATCTGAAGCTATTACTGCAGAGAAATTCCACATCATAATAATACCTGATCAGGATTCATCTTTGGAAGATAGATGGATAAATAATACTACGGGAAAAATGAAATTATTTGGCACTTAATCGTTTACAAGACAATTGCAGGTCAAGCTTAAATCATAAAAGCGTTTTTAAACCTGGGAAAGTTTAAGATGAGGCTGGTTTGGTGGCTGAAAACACCCCTGCAATCTGCTGTGTATGTGCAGTTTGCGTGTCTCCTGTGATGAATCCCAGCCTAGGAGGAGGTTCCCTGTGGTAACTTTTGTCAAGCAATAAATTTTGTCCATGAGCCGTTCAGGCTGCAAAGGCTCTGAGGGCAGATAAGGAGGCATTTTTCAGAGGAATCTAAGAGCAAACGATGCACAACCTGTGGTCTAGTGACCCACATCCTGCTTACAGAGGAATCCAGGTAATACACACATCCAAATCTGTTCCTCTGAGAGTCGCAGTCAGGGCAGGTGATGGAACAGTCCTTACAGATGACAATCAGCTATATCTGTCAATTAAACACAATGAATTCAGTAGATCAGATAATCCAATTTAGTATAGGAGTGTTTGAATACTGGGTGTCATGCAAATTTAAAGTTGAATAAGATAAACCCAAGGTTTTGATCACTGGGCCTGCAGGGAGTGCTTGGTCCCATTAGATCCAAGGATCCAAGGTGAATTTGTGTGTTAAGAATTTGGGAATTATCTTTGATTCTCAGTGAAATTTTTCTCTACATGTAAAGAAATTAGGGCAATCTTGTTTCTTCCAATTAAGAAACATTGCAAAAAAATCACACATGCCCTATCTTTTCAGGACACAGAAATAATTATTCATGCATCTGTGTCATCTCACCTGGACTACTGCAATTGCTTATTTACGTGCCTTCGTTAGAAAACTCTGCTGTGGCTTCAATTGGTTCAAAATGCGGCGCCTCGACTTCTTACAAAGTCTAGACGCTTTGATCATATTAGTCCAGGACTGGCCTCCCTTCACTGGCTCCCAGTGACGTTCAGAATAGAGTTCCAACTATTGCTGCTAACCAATCAAGCCATACATGGCGAGGCTCCTGAATATCTTTTTGAATATCTTGAATTGTTGACTCTTTATTCGAGTTCTGGATCCCTAAAGTCCTCTAGCCAAGGTTTGTTACTGGTTCTTAGAACCAATATAAAGTGGAAAGGGGACTGTGCTTTTGCCGCTCGTGCCCTGAGATTATGGAATATTCTCCCCCTGCATGTTAGGGAGTCTGACTCTTTTGCCACTTTGAAACGGCGACTAAAGACACATTTTCACTCCTTAGCTTTTACTAGCAGTGAGTCAGTGTGACTTTTTATTAGTGTTACGCACTACGGCCATGTGGCGCAATTCCGAGGGTGATCCGGCTTGCAGGATCCTCATAGCTGAGGACCCGAGCGGCTGGACCAGGGCAAGAGGACTCTCACCCAATACCTGGCTGTGGCAGATAGATGGGCACTTGGCAGGAGGGCCTGACCTGACCAGAGCAACCCACAGGGAAAATGCAATATGGCCATTCCAGCACAGTTCCTACAGGCCACCTTGTGTTTAGGGTTTGTGTCTTGTGATGGCCTAGCTTTGTCTCCCAGGGCGAATCCCAGCTTTGTGCCCTGTACTGCCCAAAAGCTGCTCATACTGTTCAGGGTCAGGGTGGTACTGGAGCATATCCCAGGCAATACAGTCCACATAATTGGGCTTCACCCTGAACTGTATGCCAGTCCATCTCAATGAACATATGGACTTCAGCGTCAACATCATAGTCATATCTGCAGCCGTACTGAAATGTAAAAGTATATGTGACCTGTGTAACAACCACATCTAAAGCTAGTTTTATAGGCAATGCTTGATGATAATGTTTAACATGCATGAGGTGGACATTGATTTAAGTCGGTTTTATCAGTGGAGCTGGTGTCTTGGGTTGGATGCAGTTTCATTAGATACATTTCAGTCTTATTTCAAACTTCCCGTATCCCGTATTTTTAGGGATGGGTGGCAACCCTAAACTTAGGTGGCATACCACTTTCTTGGTGATAACGGACAGAACATTTCGAGCCAGGAACGGCAGAAAACGCGTAATCATAACTTGTGCTGAAGTCCAAAATCCACGAGCATTGCGCGAAATCTCGCCCAGCACGAACTGCGTCTTTGGCAATCACGTGACCTTGGCTAACTGCCTTCCTTTAGTAAGAGTGGGAAGCAGGTGTCAGCTTGTGCATTACACCTTCGTGAGCACTCTGGAATATAACAGGACTGATGCTTTCCACACTTATTTTATCGGTCACACTAAAAAGACAGAAAAATATAAGAAATAATATAGTGCAATACACAACTGTAAAAAAATGTCACAGGAGAGAACCAATACACACAGTAAGATAATGCTACTTCCGATTTTTAAAGTAGATAAAACCTCGCGATACATAGGGCAGAAACTTCGTCACGAATCGACGTCATGCAAAAGGTTCGGCAATCATCGGGATTTTCAGACTATTCCAATAGAAAACTGATAGCGCAAATGGAATACCCTCAAAAAAGTATTTAAATATTAGATACGAAGCCAAATGTAGTCATTTCTAGTTAATACTGGTGCGTGTTGGCGCATGATGTTATATTGGAAACAAACTTTGAACAAAAACCCGGTATTTAATCGCGAAATAGTTTCTGTATTTGATTTGTATGCCTGTTCCCTACTTTCTCCTCGCTATGGCGCCGTGTCCCTGCTCTCTCAGTTACTGAAAGTGGCCGCCTCTCAGCTGCTGCCGGCTCAGCGCTCACAGACTCGTTCGTTGCCCAGAACCGCCATCTTGGAGACAGAGAGCAGAGAGCTGGCAGCAGCTGAGAGACCGAGAGAAAAGGGGACAAGGGGGCCGAGGTGAGCTAGTGCTTTTGAATAACATGGTAGGGGAGCCATGGGGAAGATGGCCGGGAGGGAGAGAAAGTATTAGAATGCGGGGATCGGGTGGTAGAGGCCGCTTTCTCTCTCCGCCTGCTAAGGGGGAAAGGAGGAGAAATTTTGGACTGGATTGTGGGCCTCGCCGAAAAGCAAAAACACACCAGGTTCAAAGTCTTAATGTGGATAGTGAAGTAATACTTTCATTTACCATGAATGGTGGTGGCCTTAAAGTGACAGAACCTATTTGAATAATCAAATACTGAAGAAGTCAAAGTTTTAAAATACTGTGGTGTCCGACCTACTCAAAACAAAGGGCCCCAACTCGCTCCAAAGCCCCGTATTCAAATAAACGAGACTGTAGACGGCCAAGTGCGGCGTTAAATTCGCCGGATTTTATTTCAGTACTAAGTTCTTTGATCGTGGGATTTTGTGATGGCAAACAATCCACATTTGTATCTGACAAAAGTACCATTATTGGAAAGTTAGCCGTTCTGTGATGCGATCTTATCTCATACCGATAACACATGACCTCGTACACAAAATATTCATTTTCTATACGCGTTAATGATCCGTTTGCTTGTGCTTCGTGTAGGTAACCAGCTAGGTTATCGATACAGGGTAGCTAGTGCTTATACTGCACAAGTGTGTGCGCCACCACGGGCGAATTACACACGTGTAAAACGGTAAAACCCAACCACAGGTCATCGATCCCCTTTATTATTTAACCCTCATTTTTACTGTACACGACTTAATACCGTCATAAGATATTTAAGATTCACGTTACCACCAAGTCAGAATTTAGTAAATACGACTGCAATGCACTGAGTTGAGGCTAGTTAGCATTAAAGCTAAACCTTTAGAGCAAATACGGGGTTGGGATTCAAAGCTGGGTCACGATTGGATCGCCCCGCATTACGTATGAAAAGTTATAGTCGGGCGAAAATATCCCACCAGTTTAAAAGCATTTAATAACGCGATTTATATACTATATGTTTCCATTTGACCACATTAAATTAATGGCAGAGTGTTGGTATGTGTAATACGGAATGCAAACACAAAAAATGTAACTATGATATATGTAATTTGGTTGCGTTTTAAAAAACACTTGAGAAAAAAGTTTGTAAGCATTGTGTGTTTTTAAATTAAACACAAGGTCCGAAAAACTGAGATATGCATTATATATTCAGAACAATTTATTTAAATGTTTAGATTAATAAGTTACGAATTACAATCAGTCATTAAGTTTGTCATTTTAAAAAGACTGGCGTTGTACCTGACTGTGTGCTAACTTAGTGACCTTGAAAAAGGACAGTCTTTTTCGATTAACAGGCGATTTTAGGAAAAGTTGGTGCCACAGCTAAAGGACAGACAGATTCCGTTTGGCAGAGAGGCCCATAATGCATGTTCAGCTCGCACAGGACTATGTGCCTTCTGTTGCACAATAACCGCACTCTATTAGAAATCTTGTGTTTTTACAACCAGGATTTGCATAGGGCATCCAGTGTGTATGTATATTTGTTTATTCACAAGATGAAAGCATAAAATTGATTTAAAAATATGGCTTAATTGTACTGTTTAAATTACTGTGTCAGAAATCATCCATGAATTGTTAGTTTGGGCATTTATATTGAGAAGTTCATTGGTATATTCTACACCTAGGCTTTGTCTCATTTTATTGGCCTGTTATGAATATAATTTGTTATATGTACAATAATTTCCTTACAGCAGTCCAATAAATTCTAATACATGAATCGTTTGTCACCTATATTTCTGCCTGCCTCTGTATGTCGTTGTCACTTGGTCAGCCTGTGGTGTGATGCGTAAGGAACATAAAATGTCTTTTGTTCGTATTATTGGAAGACGATCTGTGCACACGTGATTGCTTTGCAGATTGGTAACAAATAACTTTTAAATATGTAAGTTCCTCCTGGTAAGAACATTTGGCTGCTGCACATTTAATTTAATAACAACATAAGAACAAAGTATTTTGATATAGATAAAAGCAAGAGCTCACAGAAATGCCAGTGTCGGTATGAGTCTTTGGTGTTGTGTAGTAATTGGATTATGCTGTTTTCATTTATTTCCATACTCTGTGATGTGACTGTCCTTATGCTGCAATGCATTAGGTGTAGATCATTGGTGGATATTTGCTTTCATGTGATTTCAGTTTTAATCTAGAAGGAATTGCTATAAAAATTATTTTGCATTTGAAAATTTAAAGCTCCATATTGATGCTTAGGTCAGGGTATAAAAAGATAGATAAATTAATACCATTTATCTTTGTTTCTCATTCTCTCATAGGAAAAAAATATATATACTTTATTAGAATCGTATTGACAGGTATGTGAAATTATTATTATTATTATACCCCCACAGGTTCTATGTTAAATGGAATTAAACTCTTGTCCCATGTGTCTTTTCCTGTCTTCTTATAAATGATAATAGTGCTTTTGCCTTAATGCCGTTTGTTGGGGCGTATAACCTGAGTCTGTTCATGCAGCTGTCAGTTAATGAGGTAAAATTGGAGGAAAATAAATGTTGGATTTTTTTTTTCTTTAGGCTGCAGCTATTTCTCAGGATTTCACTTCTGAAATGAAGACCGTATTGTGATATTTTAAAAGGTTGTCACCTTTGACTTGTGATGTTTAAATTTATCATGTTTAAAATGATGTTTTGTTAAAAATGTATATATTTTCATTAAAATGTATATCAGCAGACCACAGTTAAAGCAAAGAAAACTCACTTCTTTGTAGCGCTGTCATTTTAAAATGTAGCACTTTAAGATTATTCATGTTACAGATCAACTAAAATGCAGGTGTTATACAGGCATGTAGGTGACTAGTGATTCTGTGCATTCTGCTGCATGTCCTTGGCATGGTGCTGCGTTGGGGTCCTGTAGCTGTGCTCAGGCCTTCTCCCAGATGGCCCTGGAGCAGGATGAAGGCGAGGAGTCTGTATGCTCCAGGCTGGCCCGACCCCTCCATCTGCAGTACCTGGAGAGGTCCTTGAAGCTGGATGCCTTCCTTCGGCAAACAGCCACCATCTTTAACAGAGATGTGTCCAGGTAAGGGAGAACCGCACTGGCAGGCATGTGCAGCAGCGATAGGCTCTCTGGGAAGTCGCATGGAGTCCGACGCCCGTGTCTCTGCTCTCTCGCTCAGTGATGACAGTGACGAGGGGACAGAAGATGCTCTTTCAAGTCCCCAGACACCCCTGCAGACGCTGCGGGGGGCAGATGCAGGGGATAATGCTTCGGGCAGACTGGTGGAGAATAGCGCCCTCAATGGAGCACTCCTGCAAGGTGCGTAACACGCCTCTGAAGCCAGATGTTCACATTCCACCCTGAAAGAAAATGACAGAAGCTGAGCTGAAGCCCCTAATGCCCCTGCAGAAAGCAGAGCTGACAAGGCGAATCTCTACAATTTCTCCAAACTGAAGAAAAGTAGAAAATGGCTGAAGGTATGTACAGATCCAAACAGCGAAGCTAGGTTTGCTATTTGTTTAGATTTGGGTCTTAGCTGGAGGACGCGGCCCCTTTTGATGGGTGACTGCCTTCTCCAGGGGATCCTTCTGAGTGACGATACCACAGACTCGGACTCGGACTCGGACTCGGACTCGGACGACTCACACTTCTCCATGTCGCGGGAGGAACTGCAGGACATGCTGCGGCTGCACAAGTACACGAGGGAGCACCGATGCCGCCTGCACACGGACCGCGAGGTGCGCCCCCTATCTGGCCCACGCGCACTGCAGGTCAGAGGTCGACAGATAATAATAATAATAATTTTAGGGAGATACTGTCATGGAAGCATTTTGGAGAAAATGTGCATCATACAAAGAAACCAGCAAACTTTTAAAATCATTAGCCTGCGGTTTGCTTCAGAAGCTGCAGCTTTTCCATTTAGCACGGTAAAAATTGTGGGTTCCCTGACAAAAACGCAAAGACCTGCTCTGCAGCTCAGCCAGTGACCCCAAAATCGCCTCGGCGTGCCAGCTGCGGTTTCCATGTTGTGAGTTAAACAGCGACTATAACCGGCTGTGAGCTGAAAAACAGGGGCTGTGTTTATATGATTCCAGTTGCAACAGTACCAATACTACAGCGCCGGGCTCCTGGCTACCCATGATCCCTACTATGAACAGCAGCGCCATCTACTGGGTCAAAAGAAAAAGAAAATCAAAGACGATAAGAAGCTGAAGGGTGTGTACTCTGACGGTCTGCCAGTGGGTCAGCTGGTGACCCAGCAGAATCAGCGCTAACGATTAATTCCCACTCCTTGTTTCTACCTGCAGCCAAATTAAAGAAGGTGAAGAAGAGGAAGAAGAGAGGCGAAGACTTCTCTAACGAGGGCCGGCCTTATATCACCAAAATATTTGCCAAGTTTTCCCATGATGCTCCTCTTCCTGTCTCAAAGAAGAAACACCTCACGGTTGAGCAGCTGAATGCTCGTCGGCGCAAAGTTTGGCTCACCATTGCCAAAAAGGAGAACCCAAAGGTGAGCAGGACCGACTCGAGACGCTGCAGCCGCTCTCTGCTTTTCTGGAGCTCACTATTGGTGCTGATCTATGTAACATTGTTCTTTCTCATTGCAGGCATTTAAGCAAAAAGCTTCAGCTCGGAATTTTGTCTTAACCAATGCTAAAAAGGTAATACTATTGATTTATAACTACTAATCTTCTTAGATGCAAATAAATGGAACAGAAGCCTTTGTTAAGTAGTTTTGGGAGAGAATTTGCTGGAATCGACCATTTTTACACTGTAACGAAGTGTGTGTGCCTGCCTGGCTCAGCTGGCCCAGCAGTGCATGCGGGAGGTCCGCCGGGCTGCCATCCAGGCCCAGAAGAACTGCAAGGAGACGCTGCCCCGAGCACGGCGCCTCACCAAGGAGATGCTGCTCTACTGGAAGAAGTATGACAAGGTGGAGAAGGAGCACCGCAAGCGGGCTGAGAAGGAGGCGCTGGAGCAGCGTCGGCTGGACGAGGAGATGCGAGAGGTGGGCCGTAGCTCCCTTCTTCACCGGCGTGGCACCCCCTACTGGTCTGGGATTAGATCTCAGGCTTGTTTCGAGCTGCCGGTGGAAGAGGGTGGTTGGAGATGTTTTACAGACATGTTGTGCAGTGAATGCAGGTGATCCTGAAGTATCCGAGCCTGCGGTTCCCCCTGCTGGCGGGAGACCTGACACGCTTTGATTGTCTTTGCCGCTTCAGGCCAAGAGACAGCAGAGGAAGCTGAACTTCCTCATCACCCAGACGGAGCTATACGCTCACTTCATGGGGGGCAAGCACAGGGCTGGGGCAGATGCAGCCACGGAGGAGATCCTCAAGAAGCTGGAGGACAACTCCGCGCACCGGCAGATTGACATTGGCGGAGGGGTGATAGTCAACGTCAGCCAGGAGGAGTACGGTGGGTTCAGGCCTCTTCGCCCTGGTCGCGGCAGAGCTGTGAAGGTGCGGTCACTGTAGCACGAAAAATCATCATCTTCACAGCGCCGAGCAAAAGTGGTCGTGGAACAGGATGCGATATTTGTTTCAAGACAGTGTTAGTGCAGTGAAGTCAGTATGGAATAACGTTAATAAGGAACAAGTCAAATATAGTTTGCCTTTAAAATGTATGTTTGAAAACTACTTAATTCTTTTTCTTGTACCTTGCCAGTTAGTGTTGGTGAAATGAGTAGCACACGGTGAAATAAATGCATATCTTAATATTAGCCTTCTAGCCTGATAAGCTAGGTATGACGCATGCTACATAGAGATGTAATAAAATGCGCCGTAATGTGCTTTTTACCTTCGAGACCTGACTGAATGCTCTGTGCCATCATACAGCTTTTGTCCTGTTTACGAATTTACATTCTGGGAATTGACAGTTAAAAAAAATTGATTGCTCCACGGCCCACGGCCGGTGAAGGTGAAATGTCAACCCCACCCACTCCGCACCTGATTGGTTGAGCTAGGTGAATTTGCGGGTAGAAATTCAATTAAGATGAACTTCTTGTGAAATCACTCTGCTACCTGAAGTAAGGAACCAGATTTTTGCATCATGCACCTATAGTGGAAGTGAATGAGATGCAGATATTTTTTGTTCTGGTGTGACCGCTCCTTAAGAATGTTAGTGTCAGCGGCAGAGTACGTCCTTTATTTCTTGTTGTAAAAATAGCTTAATGTTCTTTTTTTCCCACAGACAGCAACTACTACAAGTCCCAGGCCCTGAGGAATGCAGAGGAGGCTTACCAGATACACCAGGCTAGGGTATGTCCATTAGCACATAGCCCTCACTCAGCCCTCGAGTAAGCAGGCCCCCGGTATCCCTTTGGACCGCTCCTTTGAATTTGCATTCTCCATAGATCCGTATCCCGTTCCCTGCGTGGGTGGTGAGCAGCGGTGACTGTGTTTTTGTGGTATAGAGTGTGGCTCCCCTAAACAGCCTCACGTGCTCCCGCCTCCCCTAGACGCGGCTGTTCGACGAGGAGGCCAAGGTCAGCCGCTTCGCCTCCCTGCGCGTGGGCCCCGCCTCAGACTCCGGCTTCGGGGAGAGCTATAGCCTGTCCAACCCGTCGATCCGAGCCGGCGAGGACATCCCACAGCCCTCCATCTTCAACGGGAAGCTGAAGGGCTACCAGCTGAAAGGCATGAACTGGCTGGCCAACCTCTACGAGCAGGTGAGCCTCGCGCTTGCATGCAGCTGGAAACGGCAGTTAATGTGGCACCGTGAGGAAATGCGGGGGGCAGCTGTGACTGTGGGGCCTGAAAGTGACAGGAAGCCTTTGAAGAGCTTCGGATGGCTGTGAGTATGAACTGCAGAGTCTAAAAGTGGTGGGTGACAGGCTGCTGTGGCCGTTTGCTCTCTGGCCTCTGTTAGGGTATCAATGGCATCCTGGCAGACGAGATGGGTCTGGGGAAGACAGTGCAGAGCATCGCCCTGCTAGCTCACCTGGCGGAGGTATGTGATTGGGAGCCCGTGGAGGCTGCTGGCGGCCCCCCCACCCCGTTGCTGTCGCCGTGCCAACCTGCTCGCAGCTCAGGTTGATGTGCCCGCGTCACGCGAGGGGTCTTAGTTCAGAGTTTCTTATGTGTGTTTGTTCCGGGTTTATTCAGGGTTTGTTCTGTTTTTCACAGAGAGACAACATCTGGGGTCCCTTCCTGATCATATCCCCGGCCTCCACGCTCAACAACTGGCACCAGGAATTCACCAGATTTGTTCCCAAATTCAAGGTAACTGTGTCAGTGTGAGTGTCCCAGCATCAGTGGGGGAATGAATAGATTTGGTTTTCTCAACCATTTCTCCTGATTCATGGATTGAAAAAGTTTGGAGAACAGGGTATGAGTCTCCATGTGTGGAGTTTGCATGTTCTTAGCCGTGTTGCCGTGGAGTTTCTCTGGGTACGCTGGTTTCCTCCACAGTCAAAATATGTGCTGAGTCTTATTGGAGTTTTCAAATTGCCTTTATGTGTGGGTGAGTGAGAGAATGGTAAGTGAACGTTGGTGAGTGAGTGTGAGTGAACGTTGGTGAGAGTGTTAGTGAGTAAGTGAACGTTGGTGAGTGAGTGATGGTAAGTAAATGTTGTTCAGTGAGTGTTAGTGAGTAAGTGAACATTGGTGAGTGAGTGATGGTAAGTAAATGTTGTTCAGTGAGTGTTAGTGAGTGAATGTTGGTGAGTGAATGTTAGTGATTGAGTGAATGGTGAGTGAGTGTTAGTGATTGAGTGAATGGTGAGTGAGTGTTAGTGATTGAGTCATGCCTTGTGATGAGTGGGATGGCACTTTCAGGATATTTACTGATCTACCATTTCTTTGGAGATTACAATACATGCACTGAGATTTGTTTCTTATTTAAACTGCTGATTTACTTGTTGCTCATATTACTGTTTCAAATGATACCAAGAGCTTATTTACCAAGAGCACGGCACTGTTTGCTTTGGGATGGGTATGTGCATGTTCCTGTGTGCATGCTTACATCACAGATGTTACAGCTGAAAGGATAATTCGCTTCACCATACGGTTGCAGACAGGATTCTAGTAACATTTTGCTCTTCATTTCTTTATATAAAAACTTGCATGGAGAGGAAGTTATCCAGTATTACAAATGAGACCAGATTAATACCAGTGACACAGAAGTCATATGCAGATTAGGTGTTACGATTTTCCATAAAGACCCTTTATTTCTTTTGAGCAAAATATTCAGAAGGAAGTTGTTAGAAAATGGCCAAGAAAAGCTTGCTGATGTAATTGCGGTAAAATGGAATATATGTAAAAATTGACACACATAATAAGAGGGTTGCAGTGTGAATCGGCTTGGCAAGCCTGCACACCGTCGGGCTGGCATCCATGATTCATAGCTGTTTGCTTTCTCTCCTCAGGTGCTGCCATACTGGGGTAACCCTCATGACCGAAAGGTGATCCGAAAGTTCTGGAGCCAGGTACAGTGAAGTCCTGTTTATCGCCATGTGCTTTTTGGGGGCGGGGCGTAAGGCGGCCCCTCCCCCACGCGACCCCTCCCCTGCTCTAACCCCCTGTGCTTCTGCCCACAGAAAACCCTCTACACACAGGACGCCCCCTTCCATGTGGTCATCACCAGCTACCAGCTAGTGGTGCAGGACGTCAAGTATTTCCAGCGAGTGAAGTGGCAGTACATGGTGCTGGATGAAGCCCAGGCCCTGAAGAGCAGCACCAGGTGCCATGAGCCTTTCTGATGGCCGGATATAAGGAAAACAATGAATGGCAGCTTCCTGTGCGCGTGAAGATTTCTGTTGGTGCTGGTCTCTGTCCACGAGATGTGGAAAATCAGAGAAGAATCTGGCGTCTGCGGGTGGGAAGCGTTGCCCATCGCGTGTGGGGAGCGTTGCCCATCGCGGGTGGGGAGCGTTGCCCATCGCGGGTGGGGAGCGTTGCCCATCGCTGGTGGGGAGCGTTGCCCATCGCGTGTGGGAAGCGTTGCCCATCGCGTGTGGGAAGCGTTGCCCATCGCGTGTGGGAAGCGTTGCCCATCGCTGGTGGGAAGCGTTGCCCATCGCGTGTGGGAAGCGTTGCCCATCGCGGGTGGGAAGCGTTGCCCATCGCGGGTGGGAAGCGTTGCCCATCGCGGGTGGGAAGCGTTGCCCATCGCTGGTGGGGAGCGTTGCCCATCGCGGGTGGGAAGCGTTGCCCATCGCTGGTTTCTGTCAGGAATTGGCTTAACTTCATTTGCTTCATTTAAAAACATACCGCTTTTTAAATGGGTGAAAATTCTGTCACCCATAAGTCATATGAAATAAGTCATGGCCCTTGCTGGTCTGTCCTCGCTGCCTCTTTCCACAGCGTGCGCTGGAAGATTCTGCTGCAGTTCCAGTGCAGGAACAGGCTGCTGCTAACAGGGACGCCCATCCAGAACACCATGGCAGAGGTGCCCCCTTCATTCTCACCTTGCTAGAATGGATAGCAGAGCCTGGCCACTGTCGGGACTCAGCATGTGGCATCACACCTTCCCAGATGGTGATGAAGCCTGCAATCCCAGCAATCTATGAAACGGGAGGCCAGTCGATCATAGAATATTCTACAGAATAAGAGCGAATATCATCAAATATAGGGATGATTCAGGCCCTTCGACACTGGTGGAGACGCGAGCCAGCGGTGCCTCCTGCTGGTGTATAACAGCGCTGATTCCTCTTGCTTTGTTTCTTAGCTCTGGGCTCTTCTTCATTTCATCATGCCCACGCTCTTTGATTCGCACGAGGAGTTCAACGAGTGGTTTTCCAAGGATATCGAGAGCCACGCTGAAAACAAGTCGGCCATAGACGAGAGTGAGTGTTTGGCACATGACCTCCCTGGGTGGGTCTGCGGTGAACGGCCAAAGCAAACCCACCCGATGGAGGAATGCCGGCTCTTTCCCAGAATTTATGCTCTGCCTTCTACGGTGTAACGTTAAATATTTGACATAATATGACAGCCATTGAAATGAAGTCATTAATATTTCTGGAGACGAGAGGCAGTTGTTGAATTTGTGTCTCTATGATGGTTTTTAAAGCTTCAGAAAATGCCAGTGTGGTGGTTAAAGTCTTGCCGTTTTGTGCCTCAGATCAGCTGTCCCGGTTACACATGATCCTGAAGCCCTTCATGCTGCGAAGGATAAAGAAGGATGTGGAGAATGAGCTGTCTGATAAGGTATTTTTGCTACTCTCAGCTTTCTCATGTTACAGTTTTAACAGTGTCAGCATAGCAGGTTATTTTTTATGTTGTTTTATACTTTTTGATTGGGACATAAATATGAGTAGATATTTTGAGATGATAATCTGATTTACTTCCAGCTTAGTTGGTCACTCTGTTCTTCCAGCTTTTGCAAATTGTCAGTCTGTAGTGAGTCTGTTTTCTCTAACTGCAGCAGTGATGGCAGCTAATACACTAAAGATGGGCCAGGAAGCCCTGTGGTCAGTGGAAGCCCTGTGGTCAGTCTCCTCAGGCCGCTTATCCGTCTGCCTCCCTGTAGATCGAGATCCTGTCCTACTGCCAACTGACTGGCCGGCAGCGGCTGCTCTACCAGGCGCTGAAGAACAAGATTTCCATTGAGGACCTGCTGCAGTCATCCACCGGCACGGCCCAGCAAGCCCAGAGCACCACCAGCAGCCTCATGAACCTCGTCATGCAATTCCGCAAGGTAGGGGGCACTGTTAGGGTGGGGTCATCAGAGTAGGGTGCGCTGTTGTCCCTTCGGGTGGGGTCATCAGGGTGGGGGGAGGGCGCTGTTGTCCCGTAGGGTGGGGTCGTCAGAGTAGGACGCACTCTTAGTGTAGGGTTGTTAATTGTCTGTGGAGCTGAGTGTGAAGGTTTCTATGGTACGTTGTAGCTGGACCTACATGCTTACTATGTCGTCTGTTGGCAGGTGTGTAATCACCCGGACCTGTTTGAACGCCAGGAGACGCGCTCGCCCTTCCACATGTCCCTGCCGCCCTACGTCATGTCCAAGTTCTTCTACTGGCAGGGTTTGATCACCAACATAGGCCACTGGCATGCCAGGTCAGGAACTTCAGCCTCCTTGCGCTCCTATCGGCCTCCTCGCGCTCCTATTGGCCTCCTCGCACTCCCCTCAGCCTCCTCCGGCCTCTACCAGTCCTGCTCAGCCCCCCAGAACTTCCCTCACGCTCATTATTCTCTAGATCATTCTACGGGAGTATGTGTCTGAGTTTTGATTTTCAGTCATTTTTCTAAGTTTCTTGCTCACTTTGGAAGAAGTCCTGTGAACATACACAGCCAAGAGCATTTCCATGCTAGCGGTGTTTATACGTTGTAGCTTCTCATGCTCACTGTCTCCCCCTGCAGGCTGCTCCAGGTGCTTCTCTCGCCCTTCTCTGCCCAGCACATCCAGCAGTCTTTGTTCCACAGGAAAGGTGAGCTTCACGTGCAGCCAGCCCCCCTCGATGGGCCGCTTGGACCGCGGCCTGGTACCTTTCTAACAGCTGTCCCGTCCCGCTGTCAGGTGACCATGAGGGCAGCAGCTTCTCCTTCCTCCGCTTCATAGACATGTCTCCGGCCGAGCTCTCCAGCTTGATGCTCCAGGGCACGTTGGCCAGGTCAGCTCATGGGACGTCGCCTTTTCTCGCTGAATGCATGCACCTCTTGCTGGGAGTGTGACGCCCCTCGATGCCCCCTTGCTGCTCCAGGTGGTTAGCCCTCTACCTCTCTCTGAAGTCCTCCTACCGGCTCCACCAGCAGCGATTCTGGGCCTCGGCGGGAGAGGGGCAGAGCCCGGATAAGTCGTCACGGTGCTTCTCCCAGAAGGACTTCATCCTCTGGCTGGACTCCCCCACCTCCTTCCCAAGTGTCCGGAACAGCCCTGTCCTACAGGTGAGTCTGCTGGGGCATTCCGGTCCTGTGGGTGAGTCTGGCGGGACGGCCTTGTCCTCCCGGCGAGTCGAGAGGAACACCCCTGTCCTCTCGGCCAGTCGAGCGGAACACCCCTGTCCTCCCGGCGAGTCGAGAGGAACACCCCTGTCCTCTCGGCCAGTCGAGCGGAACACCCCAGTCCTCCCGGTGAGTGGCGGAACACCCCTGTCCTCCCGGTGAGTCTGGCGGAACACCCCTGTCCTCCCGGCGAGTCGAGCGGGGCGTTCCTGCGCCATTAGGGTGTGTCCTTGTACTGTGACTCAGTGAGTAGTGCCCTTTGTCACCTCATGCCTACAGCGTCATGGGTTCGAATCCCCCCTCCACTCCGTGGAGTTTGGGGCTCTTCCTCTTACTTCCGGGACTATGGCATTCTCCATATGGTATCCTCCTGCAGTCCAGTGACATGTGTGGCTAATTGGCATTTTGACACTGTGCTTGGTCCAGTCCAGGTCTGTGGGATTGGATATTCAGTTATAACTGGAGAAAAGAAAGAAAGCCCTGCCTCTGAAGTTGTCTCTGTCTCTGTCTGGATTGGTGCTGTGAATAATACACAGTTACTCAGCACTGGCCATCTGTTGCTTCTCATTTGGTGGCTCTTGTTTAAACAGAATTCCCACCGTGTCACTTCTGTCTTGCAGAACCTGGTGTTCATGGGCTCGCAACCCTGGCTGGGTGCCCACGTCGATGTCCTGGTGCACGGACGACGGACTGGTGCCGCGCTCCTCAGGTCCTGCCAGCCAGTGCTCTGGCCCAAGTTTCTCTTCGCTGCTGCTCCCAGGGTGAGAGGAAGCCACTGCTCAGGGTGTCAGTGCCGACCGTAAGCGGCCTCTCAGGGTGTCAGTGCCGACCGTAAGCGGCCTCTCAGGGTGTCAGTGCCGACCGTAAGCGGCCTCTCAGGGTGTCGGTGCTGACCATAACTACCACTCAGGGTGTCAATCCCAACCACGAGCCGCCACTTAGGGTATTGATTCCGACTGTAAGCCACCATTCAGGGACTTGGCGGCCACTATAAGCCACTGCTCACAGTGTCGGTGCCGACTATATGGCACTGCTCACAGTGTCGGTGCCAACTGCAAGGCACTGCTCACAGTGTCGGTGCCAACTGCAAGGCACTGGGGTGGCCTCTCAATCGGCCAATAACAGTGAGTCTCTAGGACTGGAGTTGAGAACTACTGTTTTATTATTGGCTGATTGAGAGAGACCTGTGCCGTTTAATAGAAGACACATGCAAGTAGTTTGTATCAAATTTTGAATGCGGTTCCATAAAAGAGCTCAGAGGTACAGGGAAAAATGTAAAAAAAACGTTACAACTTTCCCGAGTCTCCCCTGTTTAAACTGCAGCTTCTTCGTATGAAATACTGTACAGCGTTTTGTTTCTGCTCTTCCTGCTGAGTTGAACAGTCCCTCCAACTGTTCTACCAAGAAATAATCTGTGTTCATTAGTCACTTAACTTTTCAGCTGCATTTCTTTTACCAGAAAATAAACACATTTTCAGTTATAGCCAGTGTTCAATGGGAGGAGAGCTACCAGAAGGACCCTCCTGTGTTTGGTGCACTAAGGGAAGTCAGTTTTTGAAGAGAATGAAGCAGGCCTGACCTGCATGTTCACAGTGAATGACCCTTTTTTCTGGCCACACGTGCCATGGGCAGCTCGCCCACTGCCCTTTGCAGAGCTGGCGCTGTCTTTCTCACCTCTGCCTGCCCTCCCACCTCCCCAGGTGACCGCGGCACCCTTGGAGCGCTACTGCGTGGACCGTGGTGCGGAGTACGAGTGGCGGGCGCTGAGGGGCGGTGGCAGCCTGGCTGCCAGGCACTGCTTCCTGTACGGCGCCCCGGAGCTTGCTGCCGCCTGGGCCGGCCGCCTGCTTGCCTTCTTCCCCGAGAGCTCCGGGGGGGTCATGGCGCTGCAGCCCCCGCATGGCTGGTCCTACATCAGGATACCCGGTAAGATGGGCACATGCCCCCTGCTGGCTGCAGACAGAATTAAAGTTTTCTGATTTAAAAAAAATATATAAAATTGTGTGTGTGTATGTGTGTATATAACACACACACATGCCAGAGTGATTATGTCTGTTGCCTGAGTGATCTGTGATTGGCTGCTTTGTCAAACCTCTCAGCTGGGGTGCTGTTGTTTAATTGTGAGCTCTTCTTTAATTGTGAGCTGTCCTAAAATATTTTGAAACACATTTGCTGCAGTTAAAGCTGAATCACTTAACTGCCACTTAATTGGGTTGTAGGAGTAATGTGGCTGTCATGTCACCATCGTGTCACTCTCCTGTCACCCTCGTGTCACTCTCCTGTCACCCTCATGTCCCTCATGTCACCATCGTGTCACTCTCCTGTCACCCTCGTGTCCCTCATGTCACCATCGTGTCACTCTCCTGTCACCCTCGTGTCCCTCATGTCACCATCATGTCACTCTCCTGTCACCCTCGTGTCCCTCATGTCACCCTTGTGTCACTCTCCTGTCACCCTCGTGTCACTTTTGCTGATGGATTCTCCAGGGCTTTGAACATTTTTTTTGTGCAGTATCTCAGTAAATTGCCAATTTGCCAATTGTCAAATACTGATTTTGTCTTCACTGCAAACCACAGTTTGCGTTTTCAGTTTTTACAGATGTGCAATGATCACTGTATTTAATAAATCTTATCTTTTCTAGGAACATAGTTCTTTGATGGATGTGCAACATTATCTCTTTTTCAAATATATAAAGAGGTGTATTGAGGCATGTAAACACATAAAAATGCATTTTCACATATAGATCTGGATCATTGCACTGCTGATGATAAATGGCTTTTTCCTACTACGTTTTGTGGGATGCGGCAAACTCCTATATCTTAGGCCCAAGAGATTCTTTCCAAAGTCAAATTTTTTACCCTATGGCCAATATTTCAGCATATTTTTAAAGATGTTCATCCTCCATGATCCTAAAAATTTCACCAGCAGAGGGGGTTACTGTGTGCTAAATCAGGAACCTCTGCAGCTTGCCGTTTTATAATGTTTAACAGTTTTTGTTTTTTACACTTACATGAAAATGTAGACTTTGTGTTTTATTTAATTATCAAACTGTAAACATGATCTGTATTATCAAATGAAAAAATTGAACAGCCAATTGTACAGCAATTTTAATTCAGATTTAATTTAGAGACTTCTCCAAAGTTGACATATACAATATTTAATGTTATTTGGAATATATGGGAGTTTTCTTTTTCTCTGACTTGCAACAGGCTGCTTTGTGTGCAGTGACTTTAGTTTCTCAATGGTTATGACCATTCTGGGCTTTCCTGTGTGAAAAGTAGACCGTCTGGACAAAATCAGCCTTTGCCAAAGCATCATTATGTGTCTGGCAGCCAGACTAATGTCCAAGCAATGTTTTTTTGTGGGATTTTAGTCGGGTGGACCCAGGTCAAGCCAGTCTCTCTGCAGCACCTAATTAAATTAGCAGAGACTGTAGCTTGATCATAATATTTAGGAGGGAGTTTACTGGTGTGTTTCTGCTGCCGTATTCATGGTAATAGCCATGTTCAGTAATGGCGCGAGATTGAGTGTCACACAGCTCTTGCTTTAGTGAAACATCCAGGAATGATGCATTCTGTATTTTTAGCTCGATAAGTATAGAAACTCGACTTGAAGCTACACACATGACCTGAAGTCTAGGTCTGGAACTTACCGCTGAACCATAACTGTTAGCTTATACTCAAAGGTTACTGGCTGCAGAATTGGCCTTTCTGCCGAAAAGCGGAGTGGGATTTGCGTGTTTGTGCAGCATAAACATAAGAATAATGGCAGATCTAGCGCCACTGATCTGGTAGGTGAAGAATTCTTAAAACTCTGGAATTTATTTCTGCTGATATTATTGCTAATATTTGGCAAATCAAAATGAAGCCAGAACTGGAAGAGTCTGCTGTACAGCATCATGCCATTCTTTTGCTGATGTCAGTACCAGTAAATGGCTGGGTTTGTAATTCCATGCTGCCAGATATTATAATGGATAGACATACGGGGCTCTGGCGTAAACCTTGGACAGCAGTATCCTTTAGGGGCTCGGCGCGCTGGCCAGTCGGTGAGAGCGGAGCCTCCATGGCTCTATTCCTGATCAGCACTTGGCTGGGGGTGTGGCTGGGCAGGGGCCTGCTCGGCGTGGGGGTGTGGCCGGGCAGTGGCCTGCTCGGCGTGGGGGTGTGGCCGGGCAGTGGCCTGCCCTCGTGGGGGTGTGGCCGGGCAGTGGCCTGCTCGGTGTGGGGGTGTGGCCGGGCAGGGGCCTGCCCTCGTGGGGGTGTGGCCGGGCAGGGGCCTGCTCGGTGGGGGCGGGTGTTCTGCTGTCCCTGTGTACCTGTATTTATCGTATGTTCCTCGCTCTTGCTTGCCATCCTGCCCCCAGCTCGACTAACCTCTCACCGGACGCTATGTAGCCGATGCTACTGTCCGACGCACTGCTTGTTTTAATCAGAATCTGATTGGTGGGTTCGGGACGTACAGAAGGTGTCTGATGAATCTCACTTGTTCTGTGTTTTTTTCTGGGGCTACACTGTGTATTTCTGCTCCTTAATAGAAATAACTGCTTATTTATCTAATAAGCCTTGTTCCAGATGGTTGGTTAGCCCCCTCATCCCGGCTTTGTGTCCTGTCTTTGTATTTGTATATATGACATGACGTGCCATCACATCACATGATCACATCACGTGATCACATCACCATCTTCCTGACTCCTTTCTGGCTTTCAGCTAATCGTCAACAGTTCCAGTCATGGCTGTCAGTAGCTGTTTGTGTTGTTGGTGCTGATGTTGCATGTTTTTGTTTGTATGTCTCTGCCTGTTAGAATTCTGGAAGGCAGACAAACAAAAACGCTTCATGCAGTTTAGCTGCTAAAACAATAACAGAGGCTGTTTGTTTAGCAGTGCTTTGAATTGTTAACGATGGCACTTTAAACGAGTCACTTTTCCTGTTTCAAAAGATGAAAAAATGACAGAAATATGTCATATATAACAATGTTAATACTTTGTGACACTAACTTGTTTTGGATTTTTCTTTTAATCAGTCTGGTAGATGCAGGTCATAGTCAACCCACTAAAATCTGTTTTGCTGACTTCAGAGTTCTGGCTAAAAGCACTAACATACCCATCCCGTTACAGACAAGGAGGCGCTGATCACCGACAGTGGGAAGCTGCACACGCTGGACCTGCTCCTGACACGGCTGAAGTCACACGGACACCGTGTGCTGATCTACTCGCAGATGACCCGCATGATCGACCTGCTGGAGGTGACCCACATGCTCAGCTCATATATTCCCGTCATTGTGGGGACGCTGTGTTCATTTCTATGGGCATGACCCTAACCCTAATTATGATGACCTTAACACCTACCCAGCTCTAACCTTAACCATAAGTAACCAGACAAAATATAAGACTTTTGGCAGTTTTAGTTTTTTGATTGCAGTCACAAGCTGAAAAGTAACAGGTTTTAGGCATTGTGCAGACATACAAACACACACACAACAAACGTACACAAGCTGACACTGACTCCGTTTCAGTACAGAAGCCTTCCTGTGAATAACAAATATAAATTTGATGTGACCTCCTTTCAAGAATGATATACTGCGACCTCAGAATTAGAGGGATGAGGCCCTGAACAAGCAAGAAGTACAGGCAACCAGCGATACGAGCACTGTGTTTATCTCAGGTGATCCGCAGGAAAGATAGCTTGCATTTTTATAAGATAGAAAAGAGTGAGCGGCTTGCAGCTGTGTTTGATGAGCAACTTTAGCAACAATGTGAGTGACGGCAAGGCAAGTTTATTTATATAGCACAATTTAGACACAAGGCAATTCAGAGTGCTTTGGAGAGGCAGAACACATTTAAATAAAAGACATTAATCATATTTAAAAGACAAACTAAAAATAATAAGATAAAAGAAATGTTATATTGTAGTGACAGTGTATGACTAAACTGAATTAATTTATTGAAAAGCTGCAGCAAACTGAAATGTTTTAAGCCCTGGTTTGAATGAGCTTCTCAGTCTCCCCGTGTCTACTGAATGCCTGAATTTCTGTTAAGATCAATAAAGTGTCTGCTGGTCTGCCTGTCTGTCGGTATGCCTGTCTGATGGTCTGCCTGCCTGCTGGTCTGCCTGTCTGATGGTCTGCCTGCCTGCCGGTCTGCCTGTCTGTCGGTATGCCTGCCTGCCGGTTTGCCTGTCTGTCGGTATGCCTGCCTGCCGGTCTGCCTGTCTGTCGGTATACCTGCCTGCCGGTCTGCCTGTCTGTCGGTATGCCTGCCTGCCGGTCTGCCTGTCTGTCAGTCTGCTGGTTTGCCTGTCCGGCAATCTAATTTAGTTTCCCAAAGATGATGTACCAACCTGTGAGGAGGAGCTTCTAAGAGACGGGATGGCAGAGTAGGGCCATACTTCTGAGCACTGTTATATATGGGCTGGGGGGGGCGGCCTGTCCAGTGTGTCCCCCGGGGAAAGCAGACATGGACACGGCTGTAACGGCTTTGCTGCGCCGTTCCCGGTCAGGTCAGAGTCGCCCATCTCAGATTTATCCCAGTGCTCTTGGCAGACATTAAAGCCATTGTTACGATTATTTTGTTTTTGTTTTGTTTTGTAAATTAGAATATATGTAATACAGTCTCTTTTTCCTGTAATCACAGCCTGGGAATGATGAGCAGATGTGTTGGGTCTGCACCAGATCGCAGATGCATGCTGAACATGCGTCTTTCTGTGTCGGTTCATGTGTCGCAGCGTGTGTGACAGGCGACGGGCCTGAACGCTGCCATGCTTTCCAAGGGAGCTGCATAAAAATGCTTCACTCTTATCAGATTCATCAGTATGTTATATTGTTATTGTACAATGATTCTGTCCCATACGGTTACGTTCAATACAATACATTCCAAAAGGAGAAGCATTTGCTAAACCCCTTTGATTCGACAGCGCCTCCCTGTTGACTAAGGACCAGCCTGCCATGGTATGAGGGGGGGCCGCCATCACTAAGATTGCCGAGCACGTCCTGGGGGGTGCCAGGTTGGCAGCAAGACTTTGGCACGGTCATTAATGATCATCATGCTTTGGGAGTAAAGGACTTTTTATTTTGCCAGATGTGTTTTTAGGAATAGCTTCAAGATCACCAATCATGATGATGGAAAGTTTGCAGTGTATTTTATAAGTGATATGTGTGGAATGAAGCGAGGCACACAAGCTGTGTCTCTTGGCTGAAAGTGCTTTTCTGGGTGAGAGGTTTCTTGGTTTCAAGCCAATGAGACTAACAGATGCGGGGTTCCAGACTTCTGCTGTGTGTGTGGGCCGCGCTCTGGCGTTCACCGTACATTTATTTATGCTGCAGATGCAGTAAGCAGGATCAGCCAGTGCCTGGTGCAGTCCAGAGCTAGGGGCCTCACTGAAGGCTGCTGAAGGGCCTGGCGGTGCTACGATTACTCTTACAGACCCAGGGTGTGGAGCCCACAACCTTCTGGACTTGGGCACTGATCCCTATCCTGCTGAGCCACTCCCCGCCCTCGTTGTTGAGTTTTATAGTTAATTACTGCTTTCTTGGAATCCAGATACAAAGAAAACTCAATAACATAGCAAATTAAACTAAGAAAGTCTCCTCTTTGTATGCTGGCTGTGTGGCTGCACTACTTCATGGCCCTGGTCATTGTCTCCAGCTGATCATGGGGGGGGGGGGTGCCCCCCCAGCCTCCGGGAGGCATTGGGGTCTCGCTCCATCTGCCAGCGGCTGACTGATGGCCCTGCTTATAGGCTGCCAGGTCCCTGGGCTGCTCCCTCCGCGCCTCCCTCCGTGCCTGCAGGCTTAGTCTGTCTCTGTCTTTCTGTCCCAGGAGTACATGGTGCACCGGAAGCACACCTACATGCGCCTGGATGGCTCCTCCAAGATCTCCGAGCGTCGCGACATGGTGGCCGACTTTCAGAGCCGGTGAGTAGCGGCCCAACGGACTCTGGCTGCAGAGGGTGCTGCAGCTTAATATGAAGTCAGCACAGGAAGAGCCTCACAGACTTGAGTGTCGGCCGCTGTTTAGCACAGCTGGCCTTTATTTTCAGTGGTTTTGCAGTGAATCCACTGCCATGAAGTGTATTGCACACTTCAGATCTCCGTTTCAAGTTATTGTGGCTAAATGTTTTGTGTGTAATTTTGAATACGAGTTATGAGTTGAAGAGTCTGACTGCAGGTAGTTTTCTTTGGAAGCGGGTGAGATGTCTCCCAGGATTCTGTGCGAGTTTCCCCAGTGCCTCTTCTCACCTGCGGCTCTCGCTCTCTGTGTCGTACACAGGACAGATATCTTTGTCTTCCTGCTGAGCACACGCGCTGGAGGCCTCGGCATTAACCTCACTGCAGCTGACACTGTAAGTCTGCAGGACCTCAGGATGAGGCTGCCCTAAGCGATGCCTGTCTGCTGGCAGAACACACAGGTGCTTGTGAAGATCAGGAGGGACCAGCGTGGCCTTTACACCGAGGCGATGAGAGATTCTGTCTAGCCATTTGGACGACAAAAACAAGAATAGCTAATCATTTTATTCATATAATATTTTAAGCTGAGATAATGCCTATAGTAATGTTTTAGTGTTTTTCTTACTGTGTTTCTTTGTAGCTCAAGTGAAAGATGACAAATTTCTGATAAGCGATGCTGTAAGGCAGAGTCAGTCAAGCCAGTGTCCAACACTAGCAGCTGCCTAGGGCACCATCTTGTGAGAGGGACAATTAAACTTTGCCTCTCATAGGGGGCACCAGCGGTGAAGCTGGCCTAGGGTGCCGCATGGGTTTGGACCGGTACCAGTGTAAGGGAACAGATTTCAGTACAGCAGTCCTGGATGTGCCTCTGCTCGTGGCCGTGGGTGACGGAGCCTGACTGCCCCGCTGCAGGTGATCTTCTATGACAGTGACTGGAACCCCACGGTAGACCAGCAGGCCATGGACCGCGCCCACCGGCTCGGGCAGACCAAGCAGGTGACTGTGTACCGCCTCATCTGTCAGGGCACCATCGAGGAGCGCATCCTGCAGCGGGCCAAGGAGAAGAGCGAGGTGAGGGCTGTGGGTGCCGGGGTGGGGGGGCAGGGCCTGTGTAGCCCAACCCAGCGATGCACGGGTGGGCGGAAGGCTTAGCCTGCAGTAATAATGATTATGGATGCTTAAACCTGAATGCTCAAGCATGGAGTGAATGTTCTGGATCTCGGAGGTTCTCCTGGTGTCAGTTGGAAGGAACCGTCTATGGAATCAGAAGAGCAGAAGGATTAGGCAATAACCTCAGAGCTCAGCACCTGAATGAGGGCATACCTCTCTTTTGGCCACAGATCCAGAGAATGGTTATATCTGGGGGGAACTTTAAGCCTGACACCCTGAAGCCCAAGGAGGTAGTGAGCCTCCTGCTGGATGACGAGGAGCTGGAGAAAAAGCGTGAGTTTCTTCATGACACACCTACCTATACTTGCAGCGTTGAGCACTGGAAAGTGCACTTTAGAATGGTTCCCATTCTTCATGGTTCTTTGTGGTTTCATACCGGCATTATTAGGGTGTTATGTACAGGCTGGAGAAGGTAAGTGCTTATGAACACCTTGTTAGTATCGGTCATAAAAGGTCTTTGAGTTGCTATTAATGACTATTTTGACTGTAAACCGAAGCTGCGCCTCCTTGGCTGTGAAATAAAGTGTTTCTCTGTGATTGGCTGTAAACCAAAGTTGAGTCTCTGCGACTGACTGCTGTTATGGTGTTTTCGTTTCCTTCCAGTGCGGCTGAGGCAGGAAGAGAAGAGGCAGCAGGAGGAGAGCACCAAGGTGAAGGACCGCAAGAGGAAGCGGGAAAAGTATGCGGAGAAGGTAACCTGCACTGAGATCATCACAAGTTTGTGACCCCCACTGAGGAGTATTGAGTAGCTAAAGCAGAACCTGGCTGGGAAACTGTCAAGACTTTGTGAGGCTGAAGAGCTGCTCCTGTGTTGTGCGCTGCAGAGGAAAAGGGAGGATGAGATGGAGGTGAAGAAGAGGAAGGAGGGTGTGAACATTGTCATCCCCTTTGCACCATCGGCAGACAATTCCAACCTCTCGGCGGATGGAGATGACTCCTTCATCAGCGTGGACATGGACTCGGCCATGCCCAGCCCATTCAGCGAGGTGAAGAGGGCAAGAAAACAAGGAGGACTCATTGCGGGGACAGAGGGAGACAGTGAGAGAGTGATAGTGGGAGAGTGAGGGAGTGAGAGTGATAGTGTGAAAGTGAGGGAGTGATAGTGAGAGAATAGGGGCATGACAGTGGGAGACAGAGAGAGAGTGAGAGTGGCACAGACAGTGAGGGAGTGACTGAGAAAGTGAAAGTGACAGTGAGAAAGTGAGAGAGCAGCAGCGTGTGACAGAGAGCAACAGTGAGAAATTGAGGGAGTGACTGAGAAAGTGAGAGAGTAGCAGTGTGACAGAGAGAGGGAGTGGAAGAGAGGGATTGACAGAGTGAGGGAGTGATAGAGGGAGAGTGGCAATGGGAGAGTGAGGGAGTGAGTGAGAAAGTGAGAGAGTGACAGTGGGAGAGTGATCGAGTGACAGTGAGAGAGTAGCAGTGTGACAGAGTGAGGGAGTGACAGTGGAAGAGAGGGAGTGATAGAGGGAGAGTGGCAATGGGAGTGAGGGAATGACAGTAAGAGAGTAGCAGTGTGACAGAGAGTGAGGGAGTGACAGTGGAAGAGAGGGAGTGAGAGAGGGAGAGTGGCAATGGGAGAGTGAGGGAGTGACAGTAAGAGAGTAGCAGTGTGACAGAGAGTGAGGGAGTGATAGAGGGAGAGTGGCAATGGGAGAGTGAGGGAGTGACAGTAAGAGAGTAGCAGTGTGACAGAGAGTGAGGGAGTGATA
>JAOYFF010000040.1:256300-296122 GCA_025773925.1 Cryptomyrus ogoouensis | reverse complement strand
TTGCCTGCCTTACCTGTAATTAAACCCCGTATTCCCCGATACCCTGACGTCTGCGCCTTTGTCTCCGTTCTGTCCCCACTCGGCACGACAAAATTATTATAATTAAATGTATTAATGCTTTATTATTAATGACATTAAAATAATTAATAAGAAATCTTTATTTTTAAATGTATTTTATTATATAATAATTATTGTTGTCTATCATTGTCTAAATGTATTTTTACTGTCTAAAGATATGCATTCAGCTAGTGTAAACATGCAGGATGCTATCACAGCGAATGCGAGGCTGAGACTGAAGCATTACCCTTTATTTCCACTGAGAGACGTGCCGCGTGACTCATTTCCCCGCGCGTACAAGTTATCTTAGGTCGGCGGTCACGGTTTGACTTCTGAGATTCAGATCGAGTTCTAGGTAATTTTTTTTCTTCAAACTGGTTGGTTCGACTTTTAAGAAATTCGAGTTATGAGTTTGAGAACTGAGGTACTACTGTATTATGCACTTTTGAACAGGTTATTTAATAAATTTGTTGGTGCAGTTCCACAGTCAGGCACAGTGGGATGCTGTGGGCTCACCTGCCTGATGTGGTTGACTGTAGTAGCTTGTCTGTGTGCATGGACAGGGCTGGAAAGGTGGAGCATATGAGGACAGACCGAAGACTGCAGCGCCTCCTGCAGACCCAGAGGAGCCTGATGACCAAGGAGTTCTGGCTATACGGTATGAAGCCCATCATTCCTGCTCTCAGCATGTGCTCATGCTTAGTAATATTAAACAAGAAGACTTTCTTGAGCAGGGGACTGTAGACGTCACTGTTTCAAAGCCGTTTTTATATCTATTTTTATCTTTCATCTTTAACAGGAATTCCCTCCACATGAGGCCCATCGACTTTGGGTTCTTACTAAAGGCATCAGCATCCTTCGTACCTCCTTTGTACTGTTGCAACTTTGCATGCATTAACTGCCAGTTTGGTTAAATAATGCCTAAGTGTGCTCGATTACACCCGACATGCCATAGAGTAGAATGGGAGACCCACGGGCAAGTCAGTGCGCTCCAGAGCAGCACTGAGGCTTCCGTCTGCTGGCATAGTGACCGGCCAGTGAGTCAGTGCACTCCAGAATGGCACTAATGGCCTCCATCGACTAACTGTGGATGCTGATCACACTGTGGCCCTTCTTCCATGCAGTTGGGGTGAACACCTTTGACTACCTGGGGGGCTTCCTGAGCTACATGGTCATCGCTATGCCCATCTTCACAGGGGTGTATGATGGGCTGAGTCCCGAGGAGCTCAGCGCCCTCATCAGTAGGGTGGGTGTGCCTGATGGCTCTCTCTCTCTCTCCCTCCCTCCCTCCCTCCTTCCTACCTCCCTCCAGAAAGACCACCATTACTTTTAAGAGATGTTCCAACTAGGGATGTAAATAAGCAATTTCAGCAGTTTCCTTCAGGATAATAAAAGTATTCTGATTCTAATTCTGAAATCATTGGTGATTTGAGTTGATTATGATTATTTAGATTTGATGCATCGTAAATCTTTTATTTCTACCACAATTCGATTTCACTAATTGATTATTCGATTATTTTGATAACTTAAATTCATTTTTTAACTTTGCTGAAAATTCAAAAATATACAAATATGACCAGTGGAAAGTAATTACACACGGAATACAAATAATGTATAAATAATGAACATTAAATGTGGCGAACAAGCCAGTGTAAATTACCAAAAAGGCCAACTACTGAACTGTTCAGGAAAAACAAACCAAACACCACAAGGAAGTGCTGCCCGATTGGCCACTTTTACCTAGGTTAACTAGTGCTCTGTGTGTGGGTGGGGGGGCTGTAAACATGATCCTAAGTGTTGGGGGGTGGGTACCAGCTCAGAGAAGCGGAATGAGGTTACGTAGAGTTTTATTCAGTAGAAAATAAACTATTGGTTTGAGACCCAGATTTAATAATCGTAACAGGCCAGTGCGTTGAGACCTCATAAGTAATGAATGTGCAAATGAGATCTCTCATCCTCCATCACAGAAAATGACTGATCTCCAATGCAGTCATCTCTGTTATTTGAGTAGGTGTGCAAGTAACTTTGAATGATATTTGTGCTACAAAAGAGAGGCATTGCCTTTATTAATATTAGTAAACCTGCTCCTGCAGTCCGGTTTCTTTGCTTGTCTGCCTGCATGGCATGAGTGATTGCGCATAATCCAGAAATAGGATTATCTTTAAGAAGGAATTTCCCCCCAAAATTGATCAGAACTGATTCTGAGTCACAGATCAATGCAGTTGGATCACGACCTTAACCGATCACAGTGCATTAATACATCTTTACACCCCAAGTTTCAACCCGAGTGATTGTCCGTAATGTGCCTCTTTCACTGACAGATTTACTTGTCAATCGTCATGCTCTAATTTTTTCCCAGAATGCTTTTGTCTGCATCTACTTGATAAACTGCTTCACTCAGCTGATGGACCTGTCCACAACACTGTCTGATGTGGCTGGATACACCCACAGGTATGTGTGCATGGCTAATCACCCTGTACAGCATGGAGCGGCCCAAGTTTCATCCAAGGCATCAGTGTCACGTGACACTGTGACCTTCAATCCCTGATGGTTGGGTGACCATTTGCAGGATTGGCGAGTTGATGGAGGTGATGGACGACATCATCCGGAAGCAGTGTGACTACGATCCCACATCCGGGGATTCGTATGACTTTGACAGGTGAGACCCGGGATATATTTGGCAGGGAAGTGGGTGAAATATTCCGGTCACACTCCCCACGGATGGGTCCTCTTCTCCCTGGCAGCGATCTGGATGCCCCACATTGCCATGTGGATACAGCTTTCATTCTGGACCGGCTATCCTACAAGTCTCCCCAGTCGGACAATCTCCTAGTGAAAGACCTGAGCCTGAAGATCAGCCAGGGGACACACCTCCTGGTTGTGGGTGACACAGGCACTGGGAAGACCTCCTTCCTGAGGGTCCTCAACAGGCTGTGGGAGTCCTCCAGTGGTTAGAGAGAATGTCACCTTTACTACTTTTGTATTTTCACTTTATATATCCTTTTTAAATTCTACTCGCTTCTGCCTGTGGTCAAATCACGAGTTAGTCCAACTGCTAAAGGATAACATATTACCGTAAATGAACATGTATAAACTACGCAGGAATATAATTCCCTGTAATGCTGGAGGATGTGTTTGAAGCGCAGGTGACTTACTAGTTTTGAAGTAAATCTCTGGGTGCCGTTCTGCAGGCTTTGTCCAGATGACCACGTTCTTTGGACCCCGTGGTCTTATGTTTCTCCCTCAGAAGCCGTACCTGACTGATGGAACGTTGAGAGAGCAGGTGTCTTGGTTCATGAGATTATGCCAATTTCACCAACAGGAATAAGAAATCATCATGTCCTAATCCCTGTGTCGTGTCTCCCTCCCATTTCTCATAGGTTATCTACCCCTTAAAGGACACATACCCAGTCTCGGGTAAGATGTGCTTATTCATTTGGAAAGGTCTTTTTCCCTTGTGTAGCGATATGGTTGTGTAGGGATGGACTCTCATTATATCGATAGTAAATTTCTGGAGAGACACCTGACAGGCCTCTTTCTACAGGCTCTGTGGACGATGAGAGAATCCTTCAGTTCCTCGAGTTGGCCGGCATTGTGAGTAGTTGGAGTGTAATTCCTCATGGTCCATGCTGACCCTGCATTTTGCTTACAGTCACTGTCATTGTCCTGTAGTCCAGTCTCTTGAAGAGGACAGGGGGACTGGATGAGGAAGTGGACTGGAACTGGTAGGGTGACCCTCTTGGGTCCACAGACACCGTCCTGTCTTCACAGATGGGTGGGATAAGACTCTGGTTTTGTTTGATCAGTCCGTAGTGCTGTCTGCAAAGCAATGTATGTTTAATGATACAGGTACGATGTGCTGTCGCCGGGGGAAATGCAGCGGCTGTGTTTCGCCCGCCTCTTCTACCTGCAGCCCAAATATGCAGGTCAGGGTCAGCAGTGTTTTCAGAGCCTGACTCTCATTAACGTTACCAAGTCTCTAGCAGAGTCTGGGCAATATGGCTGAAATGTAAGCTAATGTGTGGTTTAGCACGTGTGCAGCCTACGTGAGATGTTAGCCAGCACTAGTGTGTGGGGCCACTTGCAACATGTCTGTTGACATTAAGGAGTCTCGTGTTAGTGCTGGACGAGGCCACCAGCGCATTGACTGAAGAGGCGGAGGGGAAGCTCTACCGGGCCTGTAAACAGCTGGGCATGACACTGGTGAGCCTGGGTCACCGCAGCAGCCTGGACAAGGTCATTCCCCTCCAGATGCCTCCACCCTGCTCTACAAGTTGCATCCGTAGCACTGGTGCACGGCTACATAAATGATGGTGACGAGCTGTAGGTAATTATCACAGGAGTCACAGCGGCGGTCTGTCCTTTGCTCTGCAGCATCACGACATGAAACTGAGGCTCTGTGGAGACGGCAGATGGGAGCTGACCGAGCTGAAAGCGTGAGCTGCAGAGAAGCCGCTGAGATCCAGCTTCTACCTCTCGCTTCCATAAAAGCACCTGATAGAGTTTTAGTGGACTCAGATACCTTCATAGGTGCTGACACTGCACATGCGAAAGGCCTTCAGCTGCTGTTTTATTACATCTGTAATCTGGTTCATGCAGAGTTACAAAGGATGAGCATGGCTGTTTGATGGCCGTGCCGACTATATTAATACTGGTTTTAAGGGTAAATATTGATGAACACAGCACGTTATATCGTTGTGTTGCATCAAGAACACATCACAAGTATGTGAAACTCCAGCGGCAGCGTGTCTGAGCCCAATTGGTTGCTTACGTTACCTCTAAAAGGTTGCTGACTTTCATATCTCAAACAAGGTTACTCATAATTCATACTCATGTTAAACTGTATATATCATATTTTTTTCTTTTCTGTTGAGAGTTCTGCTGAACTCACTGCTTGACTCATGTGAGGAACCCTGCTGAACACAGGAGACATGCAAACAGCAAACCTTTTTTCTCCTCTAAATTTTTAGTTACATTTAACTTTTCATCTAAGTTCATAAACTCTGCCTTGGTAGGTTAAAAGACCAAATAATGCACAGGCAACTGGGGATGTGGTAAATATAATTAGAAAATATAAAACTCTGAAAAGACTCATTCATCATGTCGTCATTCTCCCCTCTGACAACCAGTCATACACCCAACATACAAATGATAAAATATTTAGGATGATAAATATATCCACCTGTATGCATGCATGAATAACAGCCATACAGACTATTTATACGTACATGCATAAATAACATGACCATACAGACTATACGCATAAATACATGTATGCATACATGCATGCATACATGATGCAGCCATGCAGACTATGTGCATATGTACATGCATACATAATAGTTTCTCAATTATTAGCAATTGCTTTACACAACATATGGTTCAGCAATGGGGATCCATTAATGTTCAACCAAGGAGATCCCGGTCAATCTACCGACAATGAACATGAGAATTGACTCGCCTGTCCTTTACTGGTGATGGGAGCTAAAGTTTCCTCTGCTGGGTGATGCAACTGGAAGTGGCTGTTAAGGCATCGTCAGGTTGTAGCCATGATTATTATGCCGAATTATTGAGGATTCTCCCCACTTGTTTGACTGAGGCAGCTTTTCTGCTATGGGACGGTCTACCCGATATGGTGCAATCATTATGCCGTGGTTAAACAGAAGCTTAAGCAGGCTTTTGGACAAAATCATGGAGTGCTTCAGAGGTTCTCTTTCTGCTCTCTTTTGAAGCAGATCAGTTTAACAATAGCATGACTACATGGAAGCAAAAATATCTGATTACATAAAACATTTAGAATGAGGGATGTGAGTCGATTACTACCAATTATATAATTGCTATCAATCAATCAGTGATTAAAATGCTAAATGATAGTAAATAGAGTGCGCACACACACAATGGTTATTTAAAAAGTAGTGATATTGAGACATATGACATATCAGACGGCCATAGCCATTTCTCCATTCATAACTGCAAGTTATGGCAGTTGGTGCATGTCCCTAAAACCACGAATGGTCGCATCCACAACACTCTCATCATCTTTGCAACATCATGCATCAAGTCTCGCAAGTTGTCATGAATGTCGTTCTCTTTCAGCTGATGCCCTCAACAGCTCTTAGGACCATTGCCGGCGGTGGTGGTTTTGGGGGGAATGTCACAATCGCTTTCACGACATTTTTCAGCCATAGTTTATACACTAATAAAGAACCAGTAAGGCAATAAAAAAGCATTAATAAAACACTATAAGGAAATAAACTGAATTGTACTGATGAGTCACCATTGGAACATGAGCTGGACCAACTTCTGCATTTCACCAGATGTGTTTCGTTTCTTAAATTGGAAATCATTTCTCAACTTGGGGAAATTGCAGAAAAGCTGAAACAGTGGCTCAGATTTACACTGAACACATCACCTATTCGAGAAGCACCGGGAACAGCAAGAATTAAGGACACATCTGAAGAGAGAATGCTTCTGGCTGGGTTTGTAATGACGGTGCACCTCCTCTCTGGTAAGACACAGGCTTTGGTGAAAATGGAATACAGCTAATATCCTTCAGCTCTGTATTATGTTGCTTACTGTTCCCATTCATGGCAGATTGGGTCACTGCAGATCTGTGTTCATGCCCAGGCCTCTGAGGCTGTGAGTGACCTGCTTGCCATGTTTCTCTCGCAGGTGTCGGTGTAAAGTCAGCTGTTGTAAACTCCCGGGAGGGAGATCATGTTACTCTGCTGTGTGACAATGTGGTTTATCCTGACTGCTCCTCCACTACATGGATATATCACCCCTTACAAAGTAAAACAAGCATTGTACTGATTGATCGTGGAAAACTCAAAGACTCACACCAAACTGGGGAACTGAGGCAGCAAGCAGACTGTTCTCTGCATATTAATAATGTCAGCACTGTATATGCTGGGCTCTATACCTGTCAGCAGTTTGTTACCGTCTTTAAGCATGGAGATGATGCCGAAGTTTATCTCTCTGTTCTTACCAGTAAGTTTGCTTTTTCCCTGAGAAATCTCGTTACTGCTACTGTTTCACATCTTTATACTTCCTCCACACAAGCAGCTGTACATCCGTTCGGGTATTTAATGAAGCAATCAGGATATATGTCTGCATGTTCTTTGTGTTTTTCTGAATTATGTAATTTCTAGTCACAAGACCACAGAGAGCGAAATCTGTGAAGGGCAGTTAGGGAGAAGGGCTGTGTCACTCATTGGTGCAGCAGCAATATAATACAGCATCACAATAAAAGGCACCAAATTACAAGTGCAGCTCAACTGAAATATTATTTTCAGTTCAAGATATAGAAACAAAGCCAGAGAAGTTTGTGAGATGGACATGATGATGAGAAAGAGCAATTCCTCTGTATATGTAACTTTCATGTTCTCTTCTGGAGTTGCTCCAGTTCCAGGGCTGGAGGCTAGCAGGGCACTGCAGTGTCTGCTGTACACCCATGAAGGTCCTGGACGGTGTGATCGTCCCCCGTTTCACACACTGTCTCTGCGGTGGGTTAGTGACACAGACCCCCTGGGGCAGAGAGATCCCAGCTCCCAGACACACACAGGCCCCTGTAACTCCACTCTGCGGATTAACCATCCGGGGACAGAGAAGGACCAGATGAAATGGCGATGTGAGCTGCTGGATAAGAAGAAGGTGAAGCTCACTTACAACTACACATCTGGTAGGAAATCATACAAAAAATATTACATGTGAAAACTTTATGCCATATTTAATTGCACAGTATACATGTATTCAGTATTTTGGATTGGTTATTTTGAGGAAAATGTACATGTGCCTTTTGGTAATATGATAAACATAATTGATGCACAATGAGGTGGTGAAAGAAAAAATAAAGACCTTCTTATTATTCTGCTTATTATAAAGACATCCTTACCCATGCCATCCCAGCCAGCCTGTCCCCCTGCTTGCTGTCCTCAGCAGCCAGGGACAGACTCCAGACCCTACACAGTATGAGAAGATGGATGAAATTGTTCAGCTAAACTGCTAACAGTGAATTTTTGTCTTTTATCTGACTGACAGACAGCTCAGGCTACAGCCAGATGGCTGCTATAAACATAGGTATGGTGAGATAGCCATCCGGACATTTCTCTTTATAAACAATTATCTGTACATTACAAAAATCCTTCAACTGATACTTTACAGTAAATTATAGTATAACAATATCACAGTATCAGCTATTAAAAGGTAATAAGTTGTACAATTCATAAAATATATATATATATGTATATGCAGGAGGGTGAAAAAAGTCCCTCCTTTTCTCCCAGAGCTTCCAGTGAGATTGACAGTCTTCTTCCTGGCCCTAATCACACCCCCCATCATTGGTGCCGCCCATTACATGAGGAGGAGGAAAATGCTTCCAGAAGGTGAGGAGTGTCTCCCTCCACAAGCGAGACACCGCGAGATGAAGGTTAAATCTGTGCTGCCTGTTCGGTGCAGCTACAACGTGACATTAAATTGCATTGATATGTGCAATGGTGTTTGATGCAGAATACTCTTGTGTTTCAAATTATTATGTGTTGCCATAGACTTTACTGTGCAAAAAAACAATTATATTTTTGTTTTTCTCCACAGGGAAAGAGTATGAAAACACTAGGACAACAGCATCTGCTTTATAGCAGTGCATTATTTTCACCTATATGTTCATTATAATTGCTGGCTTTTGCATTAATGTTTATGATTATTCAGCATCTTTCACTGTTCAGGACTTATGCTTGACTACAGTTTGTGGGGCACCACTCAGGCATCTAAAGAAACGTAAGCATTTCAGGATGGAAGGGCATCATGCCATAAGCTCCAAGTTTGTATTAGATCAGGTTATGAAATACGGACGCACAAAGCATGGGATTTAAGTATGAATTTCAATAGTTTCGGTACAAATCAAAACAAATGAATGATGCATCCACACAATGGATGGCAGGTCTGTTGTGTGGTCAGGCTTTGGACTGTTTTTTTCTTTCTCTTTTGTATATATCAGGTGTGTAGTCAGGTGCTAAGTAATCAGATCTCCACAGTTTATATAATGAAAATTAAATGAACCAGTATTTTTACACATTTCTTACATGAATTAGAATTTATTCTCCTATCATAAAGGACTCTACAGTGTACAATGTTATTCATATCTTTAATAAAGTTTTCCAAGAGTAATACTCATTTACCTTCACAGGCTCAATAATATATAATGAAATACTGATGTTGACCAGAGCTGAGCAGAGACCTTCAGAGGGGCAAGATGTTAGAGTACCAACTATAGCATAAGAGACTGGAGATTGGAAAATGGAGACACAACAAACCACATGAAACACTATAGGAGAGTTTGGCATTAATGCATTGTTGTAATTTTTATCTGAAGATTACTCCCAGAGCTGAAGAGTCCTTTCAGGCTGCTAAAGGATATGATCAGCTGGTGTTTCTCGTCAGTGTCTGCTGGGGCAGTAAGCAGGCAAAAATGCAAACCAGAAGGCTGCTGGGCACAGAGCAGTCCCAGGTAAGTTAGGGAAGGCTGCGAATGTGAAAGGCCTGGTCAGTTATGGATCTGAACTTTATGTAATACATAATGAAGCAAAAATAAACAAAATAATTATATATTTTAGCTGCAGTTTATTAAAATACACACAGAACAACAAAATAAATACTAAGAAATAAACTGCAGATTGAATGTTGAATATTCAAAATTCTGACAAAAATAGTGCACTGTGAAGGAAGACAATCTAGTTTTATTACATTAAGAAGCAAAAAAAAATTCGTATGATAAACATAATTATTTGTGTTTAGTTTCTTGAAGTTATTTCTCTCAAATGCAAATATATATGGCCTAAAAAGGCTGACAGATATTGCAACAACAATGTTAAGGATTTTTATCACTAAACACATGCTGTCTAAAAAGCAAAGCAATTATAGAACTAACTCGCCTAAAATGAATGTAGCTGCTTCTGCACAATTTATGGACTGCATTAAAACCCTCAGCGTCGCGTAGTATGAAGTCTGTATTAAGCACTGCATATATTACAACGACTCAGATTTTACGATTATATATTATAAAGATTGAGAACAAGAAATGCCACGCCGCCCTGTTTGCCAGTGTCCCCATATCGATCTATGAGTGTCACTGACTGCTACTGATTCACATCCACGGGCATATTATTCTTTGGTAAAATTCTTCTTGATAAGAGCAATGCACAGGCAAAAAAATCGCCTTGCCAAAAAGGGGAGAAGGGGCAGATGAATGAGCATCTAAAACATGCGCGTGCATGATGTTGGTAGAAGACAATATGATGTTCATGTAAAAACTCGGCTTCTCAGCGAGAGATCGGAGTTGGGACTTCCTGTTGTCTCTCGTTTTCACCTCGCAGACGAAAAAATGCAGTTTTAGCGAGATGTCATCTCAAAAATGCACGATATATGCGATCGTGTATATTAGGGGTCCTCAACCATTCGATGATCGGTAAAATCTGCCGACCCAGGGGTGGAATGCTGGCGGTTAAATTTCTGGACCGGGTTGGTTCTGGCACGCGAACTGGTTCTTGGGAACCCAGAGCACTTGCATGTACGGTGGCCAGAGATTGTTGTCAATAAAGTTATTCAAACCGACGCATGCGCACTGACAAAATGACGTCTGCGTGCGTGTGCACGTAATCAAGGTGCAGCTGAACAGCGGGCGAGGTAGCTGAAGGAAATGGGGACGATGAAATTCATCTTGGTGACGGACTAGGCTTACATGAAAGGTGTGATTAAACGGGTTACTCACTTAATAAGTACTTGCTGTCGGACCGGTTTTATTGTGACCCCCCGGAAGCCCGAATTTCTACTTCAAGCATGTACCCCTCTTGGGGAAATTATGGCGGTGGTCATCAGCCTCCCCCGGGTCCTCCGCAGCATTTCGGAATGAGACCTCCGCATTTACGGGGACCGCCGCCTGCCGGGGGGGTGTTCGGGGGTTACGGCGCCCCTGCACCAGCGGCGCCAGCGTCCAACTTCTCTAGCCTCCGGGAGCAGCATCTTCAGCAAATGCAGCAGCTGCAGCAGCTGCATCAGAAACAACTTCAGTCAGTGCTGCACAACAACGGGCCGTACGGCAGCAACGCCGCCAGCGGCTCTTGGCAGGGTAGTGGCGCTGGTTATTCGGTTTCTGGTTCCAGTGCTCCGTCTTCAGCTTATCAAGGCCAGCAGCCCCCCAGAGGGCCCACATTCCCCGTGCAGCAAGAAGCACAGCCGCCGCCACCTGAGCCGGCACCGTCGTTAGTGCACCAGAGCGGCTCCAGCACCCCGGGCAATGTTCATGAAAGCACCACGCAACCGGATCCCGCTGCTTCTGCCCGCTCGGAGAAGGACGAGAAGCCCGATTTCTCCTCTATGACCTTACAGGTGAGAGGCTCTGTTGTCTGACTTGACCTGCATTCCTTCTGAGAAGGATGTTATGGTTATGTATATCACATCTGGACAGACAGTTTTCGATGGACGTATGCTGTCTGAAATCAATCGCCTCTGTTAAGCGTTTATTTTAAAGAACAAAACATTTGCATTTACAGTTTTAGAAAGCACAAGGAAAACTAATTGGACAGTTCATTATTAAGATAAGTTCGGCTCATCTTGTTTAAAAAGGACCTGTGGTGTGGTCCCTGTCTCCATTAATGGTTTAGCTTCTAGATTTAGACAACTAAGTTAGGTTTAGGTTTAAGCTAGGTTTGCTTGTGTCTCGTGAGCATCCATTAGTAACAAGTTATTTCTGAAACGTTTCACAATAAGGAGCAGCAGCAGTACTGGTACAAGCAGCACCTTCAGAATCTGCAGAGGCTGAAGACTGAAAAGGCCAAACAGAACCAGAACAATGGTGAAAGCCAGCAGACACCCAAAAATCAGGGCTCTGCTGCCCCTCCACCACCGGTGGAGCCTCCAAAAGGCACACCCCCTCCACCTCCTCCCAAGGAGGAGCCACCACCACCTCCTCCACCCGAGGACTCTAAGGTGAGGAAAGATGTCTCTCTAATTTGTGCTCATGACTTGCATTGAGTCATGTCTCAATGCAGACTTTTTTAGCTAAATGCAGTTATTCTGTTTGTGTGTGTTTCCTGTTCTTAAATTTAGTAGAAATCTTTGGTTGGTTTAATCATGGTAACGTTTTAGTTTAAAATGGGTCATTTCAGGACCTCCTCCATTTGGGCGTAATAAATGTCAGTATGTTGTTCCTTTTTCTAGTCACCAGGTATAGTTTTCTACTTTGAGACCTTGGCAGGTTTCATGTTGTTCAGGCCATAAGCAGACAATTAGCCCGTGTCCCTGTGCCCCTCCTCAAATTATTCCATACATGGTATTTATTTACAGCCTGTGAGGTAAATCCTGGAGTAAACAGGAATTCTTGTAGTTAACATTATGTTGTGACACTTTTTTTTTTTTTACACCATCATTTCCACAAATGACCCTTCTGGCGATAAATCATATTTTATTACACTTCTGCCTGTCATGACATTAGGCAGTGATTCTTTTCCAAAGCTAAACGGTGTTTAGTAATGTCACTAAGAAGGGTTTTAGTTTTCATTGCAAATACATTTTGATGCATAGTTTGTAGTATTAATTTAATGTATTTCATTTTTTAAAGCTTTTTAATTTTTTTATCTTTTCATTTTCACTGCTTCTCTCTGTTCATTCTTTTATTTACCTATTTATATATCAGTTCTCTTGTCTTCAACCATATATCCTAGGTCGATGTAACAGGCCACACAGTCTTCGTCTTATCGGCTACTCTCTCTCTCCAGTGTTGGTGTATTATTTTGAAATATATTTAATTAGTTTTTTTTTTTTTTAAAGTCTACTTAAAAAACACAGTTCAACGTGTCACTGCCACTTCAGACCTTTTCGTTTTAAGCATTTTAACCATGCTTGAGGTAGCTAATGGCTAAAATTAAGTGTTTGCTGACATCAGGGCAGCTGAGGTGCAGTGATGCTTCTGATGTCTGAGCACCAGAGGGCAAATATTTCAGTTAACAGCTCAGTCATTTAACTGGCACCGAAATCCGGTCCAGACAATGTTTAAACATTGTGGAAATGAACCTCAAAAACCAGAAAAAATGCATATTAACCTAAAAGATCGACCCAAAAGTTTTACAGATTTTTTAAAAAGATTAATCGTGAAAACAATATTTTTGTGCACCCTAACTACCTGTAACCAGTTTTAGCCATAACCAGCTCACAGCCACAATTAGCATGTTGTTTCTTATTTTAGGTTCTGTCCATGTCAAGAACTGAATTCATTCATTTCATTGTATGTACCAGACCGTAAATGATGTGCAGAACAGTAGACGACAAATACATATACTGTAGCAGCCCTAGTCTGTTTGCGCAACTTGTAGAAGCATCACCAGCTTATTTGATGCACTAGAGGTAGAAAGATTCTATTTGACTGTTGTCTAGTCGCACATCTGTGGGCCCCTGAGCGAGGCCCCTAACCCCCATCTCTTGGGGGGCTGCATGCTGGCTGACCCTGTGCTGTGACCCCCAAGCTTGCTGTCATTTGTCTCTCACAGAGAGGTTAGGAAACAAGAAAATTTTCTCATGGGGATTAATAAAGTATCGCTGTTCTATTCTGTCTGAAATATCACATGGTCCTGGTCCATATCTTTGTATTAGTAAGACATATAAAGACTCCCTGAGTACAGAAGTAAGACAGGCTACATTTCTGTTTTGTTTTCTGTTTTGTATAAGTTTGTTATAAAAAGTAGTTTGTATCTGGTGGTCTTGTATCATATTCCAGTTTCCTGTTTGCAGTATCCTCTTAAGTCATGATTTTTTTTAATCGCTTGACATGCTTATTTGCATATTGCAAAAAATATATAAAATTTAAACATTGAAAATACTAAATTCTGACAATCTTAATGAACTAAATCTTGTGTTCTCTTCTATCACATATGGTTGCCTGTCTTTAGCTGAATTTGTTTAAATGCCATGAACAGCTACACTTATCACTCTTTCAGCTGCATAAATGTAGCCCTTTTTTATTCCTTTATTTTCACTCTTTTTTTTTTTTTTTAAAACTGTCCCACGGCCCCTGCCGGGTGGCCGTCCCGTGGCCTCACATGTGCGTGTCCTGTGATCGCCTGCAGTCCCTGGTCACTGCCCCAGGGGACCCGGACGAAGTCGCTCGGCTGCAGCAGCTGCAGGCTGCCGCCGCACAGTGGCAGCAGGCCCAGCACCAGAGGGCGGGCTTCCAGTACCAGGCGCTCATGCAGCAGCACGCGCAGCTGCAGCAGATCCTGCAGCAGTACCAGCAGTTTGTCCAGCAGCCGACGCACTTACAGGTAGGTCCCCCTGATGCCTTCGCTTGCCGCCTGTCCCCAGCAGCCTCCTGACCCTGACCCTATCCCTGACCCTATCCCGGACCCTAACCCTGACCCTAACCCTCTCTGCCTTCCAGAACATGCCAGTGGATGTGCAGCTGAGGCACTTCGAGATGCAGCAGCAGCAGTTTGGCCCCGTTTATCAGGAGTGGAACCGCCAGTTCAAGCTGTGGCAGGATCAGTTCCAGTCGTACCCCCACCGGGACCAGCTGCAAGAGTACGAGGCGCAGTGGAAGCAGTGGCAGGATCAGATGAAGTCCACATCCGTGCACCTGCAGGAAAGGGTCACCACCCTGCGAGCCATGCAGCATCAGTATGGTGGCGCCCCCTTTGGGGGAATGATGGGCATGCCGCCTTACGGGCAGTACCGGTCCCCTTCCTCGGAGACACGCATGCCCCCACCCCACCCCATGAGCACGCCGCCCCCCCCACCTGTAAAAGTGGAGGCAACCCCGCCCCCACAGTGTCCCCGCCCTCCAGTGCCACCTTCTAGCCAGCCTCCCCCACAGGGTCCCCGCCCATTGGTGCCGCCCCCCAACCAGCAGGCCCCACCCCCACAGGGTCTCAGGCAGCAAGTGCCACCCTCTGGCCAGCAGCCCCCGCCGGCACAAGGTCCCCACCCACCAGGGCTGCTCCCCGCTCAGTCGTCCCTACCCGCACAAGGTCCCCAGCAGCCAATGCCGCCCTCTAGCCAGCCGTCCCCACAAGGACCTCGGCAGCCAGTGCTGTCCCACAGCCAGCCAGCCACCTCCTCACAGGGTCCCCACCCACAAGTGCCCCTCCCCCCCAGCCAGCTGGCCCCCCAGGGTCTCCCCTCCGGACCCCGTGTGTCTCCTCCCCCTGTTGCTCCTGAGCCATGCCCCTCGGAGAAGTCAGCCTCTCCGTCCTCTGCAGCCCCTTCTGCTCCTTTAGAAGCTCGCTCCTCTCCTGGGCCCTCGATGCAGCCACCCCGACCCTCGGGCCCCCAGGCTCGATTTGAAGGCCCCAGGGGCCCCAGGTAGTTTGACACGTATAAATAACACATTTTTATTATATATCTGAAATGCTCTTGCTGAGAAACACCTGGCATCCACACTAATGGATGGTGTTTGCTTGCAGGTTTGAAGGCCCTAGAGGAAATGGCGTCCTCAGGTTTGAGCATAGATTCGGTCCCCCTGCTCGTTTTGAAGCCCATCAGAGGTTTGATCCCCCACCAAGGGGACCCCATGCACCCCGTTTTGGTGGCCCAGTGAGGTTTGAACCACCCGTGAGGCAGAGCCCCCCCATGCGCTTTGAAAGGCCGCCTGGACCCCCCAGACCACCTCAACCCCAAATGGTAGAAGCTCCGGTGCTGGCAGGTCCTCTGTCAGATGGTGCTGCTCAGGCCGGCGAGGCCCGGGTGCCCAGAGCGACTCTTCCAGAGGAACCCGAAGCAGCAGCAGAGGAACCCGCAGCTTCAGGGAGCTTGGCCTCCCAGGAACTTGTATCGGACGACATCTTGGACTCGTCAGATGGCTTCTTTGTTCAGAGTGACCCGATCCCGCAAACTACCGTCAAATCAGAGCCTCAGAAGAAACCTGCCCAGCCATGTGAGGACGCCGGCAAAAAAGAGAAGCCAACTTTAGATACAGGTAAAGTGTCGGAGTCACCGACGGCGTCTCTTGCACCAAAAGCGCCTCCTATAACCACAAACTGTGACTCCTTCAGTCAAGGGGGGGGGCCTGTCCGAGGCATGGGGCTGCCTCTAAAGCCCAAGGGCCCCGGGCCGGCTCCACCCAAACCTGACCTGGCAAAGCCCCCACCGACGTTCCCACACATAGACAGTGAGATGGCACCTCCCTCCTTGGGGCGGGGCAGGGGGCGGGGCATGTTGCCCACACCCGGGAGAGGGCGGGGCCGCGGACTTCTGATGGGGCCGCCGCATGGCTTTGGCCCCGGCAGCGGTCAGCGGGGAGAGGATGTGGAGATGGTGCATCACAGTTACAGAGGGAAGGAGGATGCGCCGGAGTGGCAGGGCACGGAGGGTGGTGCAGAGGTGCGTGAGGAGGACATGTGGGAGCATGAAGATGATGGCCATTACCAGGAGGAATATTATGAAGAGCCTGGCAGGAGAGTACCACCACCACCTTCCCGGGGGAGGCACTGGGACGAGCCGCAGCCCGAGTACTGGGGGCCCGGTGAGCCTTATTGGGCTGAGAGGAGGCCCCCGTTACGCTACAGACCCCCGTTTCCTCATGAGGAGCCTCGGCGTCCCCCGCCTCCCCCTCACAGTTTTCTCCACCACGGCCCCAGGAGGCCGCCCCCCCCACCTCATGAAATGATGGAGCGGGAAGCACGAGGGCTGCCGCCACACCGCCCCCCCATGGAGCCCCCGGGGCCCCCCCGTCACCGCGAGCCTCCACCACCCCTACCGCCCATGCACCGCGACATGCCGGAGCGTGATCTGAGGCGCCCGCCCCCCCCACAGCGGGAGATGCTGGAAAGGGAGCACAGGGGACCCCCCCCGTTCCACCACGACCCTGGTGACAGGGAGCCGGGTTGGCCCCCACGGCGCCCCCTGCAGCCACATGACGGCATGGAGCGAGAGCAGCGGTGGCACGAGTCCCTGGAGAGGGAAGAATGCCGGCCGGAGCAGGACTACCCTGATGAGTACGGTCCGGAGGGCGAGGAGTACCAGGAGCAGGACTATGAACCCGAGGAGGGCCGCTACGGCCCCAGGGGCAAGTGGGACCGGGAATACCACAGCGCCTACCCCCAGTACCCGCAGCGGGGCCCACAGGAGCACTTTCGCAAGGACCACTGGGGGGGTGAGCGGGAGCGGCCCTACCCCTTCGAGGGAGAGCCTGGAGAACGGGGAGAGTTACGGGTGCGAGAGTACCCTGGGGAGTCTGTGTTCCGGCGAGACGGCCTGCCCCCACCCTCTTACCCACCTTCGATGCAGACACATGGCTGGGAGCCGCCCCTGCAGGACAGGAGCTTCCCCCCCGACGTGGAGCAACGGCCTCAGTTTGATGGCCGTGCGGAGCCCCGCCTTGAGCTGCAGCCCCCCCCTCCAGTACCTGGAACCCCCGGTGGTCTGTCAGAGCCTTCGGGGGAGCCGGCGTCACCTGGAGCCGCAAAGGGCATCCTGGCTCTGTCCCAGAGGCAGCACGAGATCATCCTAAAGGCTGCACAAGAGCTCAAAATGATCAGGTAACATCAGAGCGTGCATGCTGTCCTCAGCTGGACAAGACGCTTACCGAGGCTCCAGAGGGTGACCAGTTTGGTCGCACATTTGACCAAAAATCAGACAAATTTTAAATATTTAATAACACCTTTTTTAAATCATTTGTTGATAAAGGGCTATTTTATTAACACTTGCTGCCAATGTTGAGCTCAGTATCCATTAATAATCTAATAAAACATGTTAGTTGTACTATCAAGCTAAATGTAAGTGATTTTTTAAATAACAAACTCCTATAAACATTCAGAAATGTCCAGTTTCAGAAATGCTGGGCTAAGAAACCATCCTGTGTCACGTGTGAGACCTCCAGAGTGCCCCCCTCCCCCTGCAGTGTTTCAGCGGCAAGCCGAAGCTCTTTCTGAGAGCAGCACACACTTTTGAGTCATTTGAGTTTTAGGAATTTTCAGCTTGTCAAGCACTTTAAACATTGGCATTTTTCAGTAATGAAGTTTTTTTGTGCTACGATTCAAATAAAGACATTGACCTGCACCTTTATTCCTCTTTACAGTAATTTACGTAACTATCAATGTGTATGGGAATTGTCAGAAAGGTAACCCTCAATGTGTTATTGTGGCACTAAAGGTGCAGTGAAGAATTTGGGTGCACCTAAATTTTGTGGCAGTGCATCTAAATGAAAGTTATGCGCACCAGTTCAACGCAAAAAGTTTGTCTGGAGGCCTGCATACGCATTCAGCCTTTTGTTTTTTGTCTTTGTTTTGTTTGCTTTTTGTTTTCAATTTTAACATTTACGTGATGTTTCAGTTTTGCATATTCTTTGCATATTGTGCATACTGAGAAATGTGTGATTTTTAAATAACATTTTGCTTTGCTGGCAGAGAACTCCAGGAGACTAAGAATGCAATGGGCGAGTTTCCCAAACCAGAGGGGGTAGAGCCAAAACCAGAGATGAATGAGGGCCTCCTGGGTTTGGAAATTCCACCGGAAGTTAGGAGTGCCCTACAGGTACCCCTCCCAATTTCATTTAGTCACCTTTGGCAGAATGGGCCGCCTGTTGTTTGCGGTGGGGTAGGGCCGCCTCCCGTATATGGTGTCAGTCAGCTTAAGGTTGAAAGCAGTCTTTAATATTGACTTCTCTTTAGGCCACCAGCCTGCTGCCCGACTCCAGCCCGGCTCCCGCTGCTCCAGTGGCATCATGGGATACTGGAGGTGCAGCCCCAGCCTCAGAGCCGGGTTTCCTCTTGTCACAGGCACCCCCTCCTGCCCCCGCCAAGCCTCCGGTAATCTCTAGGACAGTGGACTATGGGCACGGACATGGTAGGTGCCCATATCTTATGATTAATCACATGCTTATTTCAGCCAGTCAGCTTCTTCTACCTTCTGTTTTGGGGGAATCAAAAATATTATGCTTTAATAAAATGGAATCACAGGTTACTGATTGGAATATCCGGGGCTTGACAACATTAGTATCGCTTTAGTAGCCTTCAAAGTGAGTAAGGGCTGTGGTAAATGCTTTAGTAGCCCTTAAACTGAGTAAGGGCTGTGGTAAATGCACAGATGATGCTCGTGATCAGGAGACGCTTAAACTGTAGTGTTGTGTTATTAATGAATTCATTATCGTAGCTTATTTTAAATAGCTTTGCAGCTTGATTTTCACAAAGCTTTTAAAACGCTTGGGAGGAATAGTCAGCTGTATCTCATCCTGTTTGCTAGTAAGGATTTTCATTGTACAATTCAAGATTCTTTGTCACATAAAGTTACACAAGTACAACATGTACCCTGATTTGGTCCTGAGACTGAAATAGTTATATAAATTAAGTTAAATATGAAATGGCTAAGACTAAGGCAATGAAAATATAGAAGAAATATCCCAAATAAACATTAGACAATATCTGTACAGTGTGCAAAATAATATATATATTTGTATTGTGAAATGCAGTGCGTGAGCTTGTTGACATAAATGTCATAACTGCAGGTGACAGTGAGGTCAAGTTCCTTCAGAGTACAGAGTGGTATTGTGAACAGTAAAGCTGTGATGGTACGTCCTGGTCTAGCAGTCGTATGGCCAGAGGATTGAAGCTCTTCCTGAACCCCTCTGAACCATAATACTCCTGACGTGTTTGCCTGATTGCTGCAGATCGAACAGGCAGTTAGTGGGGTGAGATGGGTCTTTGATCCTGGTTGCTCTGAACCTGCTTCTCCAGGTGTAAATGTCCTGCCGAGACTGTAGATCCGATCTGGCGCACCACTCTGCCGCCTGGATCACACTCTGTAGACCTTTAATGTCCTGGACACAGCTGCTACAAAACCAGGAGGTGATGTTCTGGCTCAAGACACTTTTCACAGCACCAGAGTAGCACTGTCTGCTAGACTTTCACAGAGCTGTTGGTGAGAGTATTAATGTTTGTCTGCAGTTGGCTGCATTTTGACAAAATGAATGTGATGTTTCACTGCACAAGCAGCCTTTACATTTGCTGTGTGAAGGGCTTGTTTTGAGGGGGAATAGATCTGGAGATGTTAGTTGTTGGCTGTTGGTCTGATTGTTAGACTCAGGTTTTTTATTTTCAGTTTTTGATTTTTGTCCCAAAAGCAGTATATAAATGTCATTGCATGTTGAATGTAAAATGCGTACACTTTGTGACATACGACTGTAGCCCTTCATTGTCTTGAGGTACAGTACCGTATGTAGTTATGTACTCTACATTGAATCTGTAGGCAAGTCGGAAAAATAAAGATCTCGTTCATATCCTGGGGACTGCCTGTCTTCCCAAATGATGCTAATTGTGTCTCACTAACACACATGCTGTAGCCGGTGATCCCGCGTTTGTTGGTGGCTTAAGTGCTTGAGTTTGTCAAACCTCTTTCAGATGCAGGAGCCACGGTGGAGCGAATATCCTATGGGGAGAGGATCGTCCTGAGGCCAGACCCTCCGCCTTTGGAGAGACCTTACGAGAAAGGTCAGCCATAACATCGCTCTGTCAGTGCGTGTGCGCGTCTGCATATTCTTGTAGTTCTTACATTGTGGGGACCAGATTTCAATATAACAGTGAAATGTGATGTTAATGCAGAGTGCCAAGTAAGTTTTGCTTTTAAGTAATATTCCAAACAGAAAATGTTACAGCTGTATTTTATTTTTGCCTGTTAAGTCTGAGGCCATTTTTGCAGAATGAAAGAGCGCAAAATCATTAACAGAAATCTTCCCTCATATGCATTAATGATTTTTTTTTTGGTATAATTGTCTTGAAGAGCCTCTGGGCTCCAGAGACCCGTTTGAGCGAGACCCCTACTACGACCGGCGGCCTGATCCGTACCTGGAGCGGCGGGATTATGGCCGTGAGCGGGACCCGTACCGCGACAAGCCCCCCGGGGACTATGAGCGCGAGCGCTACGAGAGGGACCGATACGCCAGAGATGACAGGTGCCAACCCACTTCAGTTCGGCTCGCGTGAGCATTTCTGCAGTTTGCAGCTGGGAGGCGCTGTCTGCAATAATCACTGCCTGCTCTCTGCTTCTTTCCTTTTAATTGCAAGCCAACATTCGGTGACGCTTGAAGGAAGGTACGGCTCGCTGTGTTGCGCGGATCCCTGACAGTCTGTATCGGCTGAGGGGTGTCTGCTCAGTTTCTCGCTGGGTCTCTCTGCGTCGGCTCACCTTTCTGGCTCTTGCCTGTCGGCTGCAGGCTGCCCCCGGGACCCCCGCCCCGCCCAGGGCCCTTCAGGGAGCGAGAGCTACGGGAAGGCCGAGGCAGCCGGGACCGGGAAGACCATTACGGGAGGCCTCTCTACGATCGGCCGCCGCCGTATGAGCGGCTGCCAGAGCACGGACCTCTGGGATACGGAGGTACATGGCAGGGCTTGTTGTCAGTGTGTGCGTCAAGCGCATGGTACATATACAGAGGTGGCCCAAAACCTTATGACCACCCCCAGGTGGAGCGAATAATGCCGTCTTTGTCTTTGAAACGGCGCGTGTCGCGGTCTGGGACATATTAGACATTAGTCTAATGTTTGGTGCTCGTAGTCGACATGTTGAATTCAGAAGAAATTGGGCAGAGGTAAAAATCTGAGTGACTGACAAGGATCAGATCATTATGGCCAGACCTCTGAGTCAGAGCATATCTGAAATGGCATGGTTTGTGGGGAGCTCACGGTCGGCCATGGTGAGTGCCCACTGAGAGTGATCCAAGGAGGGAAAAACCATGCAGCAGGGTCCTGAGTGGCTAGGACTCGACAGTGTGGGACAAGAGGGAAGGCTGTCCTGTCTGCTATGATCAGACTGGCCAAATGGCAGATAGTTTCGATGATGATCACGACATGTATTGCATTGAGTCCTGCTGTTTATGGAGCTACGTAGTTGTGGATTGGACGTGTTGGTCCAACCCATCCCTCAGCTGTTCAACATGGACCTGGCCGTCCACATGATGTGACAGCAAATGGGATTCAACTGACCATGGCTCCCTGCTCCAGTTCTGATGCTCTTGTGTCAGCTTGAGCACTCTGACCGGCCTGCATTTACATTGCCATGTACGCAGCAGGCCTTGGTGTCTTATTTGTCATGTCACGACTCCCGTGATCATCTCCAAATTATCTGCCATGTGGCCTTTGGTCACATCGCACATTAACGAGTCCTGACCACCCAACACTGTGATGGTGGTTCATGGTTTCATCCCTCCTTATATCACTCCCAGTAAGTACTCACTATGGCTCACTGAGCTCCCCACAAACCTTGTCGTTTCGGAGATTCTCTGGCCATAACGACTTGGCCCTTTTCAGAGTCACTCAGATCTTTACCCCTTCCCAATTTCTTCTGCATTCACCATGTCACCATATCTTAGCTTACCCTCAGATTTATCCCAGACCTTGACATGTGCTGTTTAAAAAAGATAGTCGTTATTATTGTCATGTGGGTGTGGTCATAGTGTTTTGCGTCATTGGTATGTAACCGATGATAAAACAATCATTTTAATTTTGCTATGATGTGCCAGCTTAGCTATTTCTAAATGTCCCCTAAAGTCACCCCAGGATTTGCCGTAAACATGCCATGTGTTTCATTCGCCAAACTTTTTCTACTAGTGGTTGAGTCAAGCGTCTCATCAAACTATTTTTAACAAATTCAGCTAAGTGAGTGGGTGGTGAAATTTTAAAAAGTACATGGAATGGTTGGGATTGCGCTGCAGAAAGGCGTGGGGGCCAAAGCAGTGGTATTGTAGCCATCCAAGAACACATCAGGAATATTTCAACCAACAGAAGGGGTTCTTTCTGTTTTGTTTTATTTTATTTTTTTTAATTAGTGAAATATCCTGGCAGATATACCACTATGCACTGAGCCGTCGTCGCCAGCCATTCGGCCGTGTGCTGCTTTGCCTTATCGCTCTTGTCTCTTGGCAGCGTTAGATTTTCTTTTTGATTTTCTTCTGCTGCAAGCAGAATAGCCCATGCAGATGTACGTTTTGACGCATGCCTGAGCGATAGCCGCATGTATGACATCTTCTGATGCCGTCTGGTGGTTCCTCTTGCAGCTGACAGGAGGAGCTACCCGGAAGAGCGAGTTCCTGTTCCTCCACCTTCGTTAGCACCACCGCCCGCCGCTCCACCGCGCGTAGAGAAGAAGCCTGAAACAAAGAATGTGGAGGAAATTCTGAAACCCCCTGGGAGAGAGAACCGCCCAGAAAGGGTACATCCCCGCACCGTGTTACCCACGATTCCATAGTCTTTGCTGTTTTTAAAGTGTGCAAAACGTGAGATTTGCTTTTCTTTATTCTTTATTCCTCAATTCCGTTTTAGATTGTAATTATAATGAGAGGCCTTCCAGGCAGTGGGAAAACCCATGTAGCCAAGCTGATTAGGGTGAGTCTTTTGTTCTTGTCCTTCTGGAGATGTAGTAGCTCTGAGTGCGTGAGATGTCAAGATGATGCTCCTCCTTTCTAAGGATAAGGAGGTGGAGTTTGGCGGAGCCCCGCCTCGTGTCCTGGGGCTGGACGACTATTTCATGACAGAAGTAGAAAAAACCGAGAAGGACCCAGACTCGGGAAAACGCGTCAAAAAGAAGGTGAGGATCTCTGTGTGGCTGGAGCGCCGTGCGGGTGGGGCGCGGACCGCAGCGCCGGCGCGCGGGTGGGGCGCGGGCTGCGGGCCGCAGCGCTGCTGTGCGGATGATGCCAGGTGCCGACATCTTCTGCACTGTAGGTCCTGGAGTACGAGTATGAACCCGAGATGGAAGACGCTTATCGTAGCAGCATGCTGAAGACCTTTCGCAAGACGCTGGACGATGGCTTCTTCCCTTTCATCATCATCGACGCCATAAACGACAGAGTGAAATACTTTGATCAGTTCTGGAGTGCAGCCAAGACGAAAGGCTTTGAGGCAGGTCTTCATTATATAGCAGGCATATTCGTCGAAATGGCTTCAGGTCAAGGCTTTTCACAGCCTCATTTCGATGGCTTAGTTTTTCCCCCTGTTCAGTTGCTTTTAGGTACCAAAGCCGTTCTTCATATGGGAAAATTAAGTTTGTAGCATTCATTTGTCGTTCTCAGGTGTATCTGGCTGAAATCACTGCAGACAACCAGATGTGTGCGAAGAGAAACGTGCATGGGCGCAAGCTGAAGGACATCGCAAAGGTCTGCACACAACCGCAGCAGAAACTCCGAATTGAATTCAATGTTCATTTGCATATCGAACATCTGAAATGGCCTCTTCAGCTCCCTGTAGAGAGAGATTCTCATTCTGAATTTAGCTTCGGCATGTAGTTGCTGGTACTCATTGCAATGTTTTGTTTTGAAAAGGTTTGAGCTCTAATATGGTGGTTTGCTGTCTTGCAGATGGCCAGTAACTGGGAACCTTCACCTCGTCACATGGTGCGTCTGGATATAAGATCCCTGTTACAGGATGCGGCCATAGAGGAGGTAGAGTCTGCCGTTAGCTGTATAGTATAGCGTCCTGGCGATGGAGGAGCTGCGGTCTGCCGTTAGCTGTATAGTATGAAGTTTCCCTAAATGTAGTATTCTTAACTCTGTGTGCACGTATCAAACTATTAACTGACTTTGCAAATGAAATTAACTTGACTGAACTCCTGGCCTACAGGTGGAGATGGAAGATTTCAACCCCTCGGAGGAAGAGCAGAAGACGGAGCCCACAGCGGCAGCCCCTGAGGAGGAGGACGGGGATTTGGTAGGATTCAGACTCGCTCTGCATGTCCCCCCCCAGCATCACACGCTTCCCTAGTATCTCCATGTGTTTGTTTTAGCTGCTTTGGTCGTAGCTTTAGTTACAGATCTAGTAAATTAGAAATACATTTTGGTTGCATTGCCATTGCAGTATGTCTCTTCCCTCTTTTTAACCTTGATATAACTCTGCTGTGTTTTACCTTGATCGCTCATTAGTTATTTATTACTGAGCTTTTAGGACAAAAAACAACTTTTGACTAATTAGGCATAGAATCGGGGAGTAATCCAAGTGAACGAGAACCAGAACCGTTGCATGTAAGATCTTAAAATGTACATTTGCTGAGTACGCCAAATATTCTACACTTAACATGTTTGAACTTTTAAAAGGCCAGTGGAACAGCAGGTTGAAATAGTCTCTTGTGTCCTTTAGTTTACATAATGCACATTATTTCCCCCCTCATGAAATCGGTTTTTATTGTTAAATAATTGTTTTCATTGGAGGGGAAAATATTCTCATCAGGTTGATTTAACCTTGTAGCATATTTCAGTCCAGACACAATTTTCGCATTTGGGTTCATATTATTCATATTTATTTACATTCCGATGAGTTTCTCATTCTTTATATCCCTGTGCATACAGGAGATGCTTCACAGTGGTGATTGTGTCTGTGGTTTTTATAGCAGTGCTGTAGTGATTAAAATGCACCATATAAGTGGGCTTACTTTAGATAACACATAATGAAGCACACAAAGGGTTTCTGAAGGGCTGTTTTGGAAAATAGCATTAATTTCCATAGGTTACACAGAAATACTGATTTTATTCCCTCTTTCCCCCATTTAAAATTTTTATTCATTTAATATTTATTTTGTGCCTTTTTTTACGTATGCAGCTGAATAGACTTAGCATATAACCATTCCCTAACGATGGGCTTTTTAAAGAGGCTGTGCTTTGAAAGTGAATATGATTCATTGATCAAAGTCGTATGAATTGACCTCGTGTGACATGCCTGAATCCTCGTCTCTGAAGCCTCAGTGATGCAGGTCCAGCTGTCTGGGTTATATCGACATTATAAACCCAGGCTTTTCCTGTTGCAGGACACAGTATGATCTTTGTAAGCAAAGTGTTACTTTATTTTACTAAACGTAATACTGACTCCTATATGTGCCATTTGGGCGAAGCCAGCTGAGCTAAAGAGGTGGTCTGGACAGACCGTAGTATCCTCTGGATTAAAGAGATTTATTGGCATATAATATGTGCTGGAATACATGATCACATTTTACAAATGGTTCCTATTGTAACCAGTTATTAGTGAAAGATTTTAATTTTTGTATAGAAATGTACTTATCTAAAAAAATCACATTCCAACTGCAATCTGGCAATCTATGTAATTTACATACATTTACATGCATTTAATTCAGCAGATACTTTTGTCCAAAGTGACGTACATGTGAGGTAAAGAGCACATTACAAACGAAACTGAAATCCCGTGACATACACGACTGCACAGGCAATGCACCCTGACTGTGGTTCATGGTGCATTGCCTGTGCTGTACCTGGGCTGCTCTGTGTAGCTCGTAGGAAGCGTGTGTTTGTATCTTGCTGTGGTGACTGGATCTCACAACTTGTGTACAGCATAAAATATAAATGTGATTTTTAGTTGTAGTGGAGTCTGTTTTCATCGGTTTTATTTCACCCGTAACAGGATCTGAATAATTGTTGGGTTTTGTCCGAGGTGGAATGTCTATCAGGTGGAGTAGTGAACATGAAATCAGTGTTTTCATAACATCAAATTAACTGGAAAAATGAAAACAAAATGTGTCCTTCACATTTAGCTAATAGCTACTGCTACATAGCTGCATGCGGTTTCTACTGAAGCGCAAGTGGAAAGTATCACATGGTTCTTTTAGCACGCTTAGCAGGTCTCAGCCTAAAAATAAGTTATGAGGCGCCTTCAGCGACATGTTTGCATGTCCACACATACATCCATACATACATACATACATACATACATACATGCACACATACACACAGACACACACGCCCGCACACATGAGAAATTATGCATGCTGCGTATGTTTTGATCCCAAGTGCTTTTTGGCTCTTATTTGGCAGAACATCACCCATGCACTGGCCCTTAATTCCGACTTGTCATGACTGGCAATGCGCCGACTTTCTGCCAGAGGTGCTGTTGGGTAGCTCAGGATAACAACTAAAACTGTATTAAGTGTACAGCTTAATATCCGGCTGCATTACATCATTGATTTCATTCAAGACCAGTATTGATATGCACTAATATTGAAAATGCAATAGAAAATATTTGCTTGTGTCCATTCTAAGGATTATGGGCAAGTGCCTTTTATTGCTTAACTGCTCATTGTTGTAAAATGTAATTACAAATGTAATTACCTATGTGAAATAAGGGAAAGAGGAAACAAAAACAAATGTAGTGCAAGCATGGACGTGTTTCACTTTGGTGTAAATGTAACTTCCCAGGTTTATCTTAAGCTGCCTTGCCTGTGTTTATAAGTAACAGGTCTTTCACAGTGTGCACGTGCTGAACCTCTGTGCCGTTAGATGTCAGGCGCCCGGGTTTACGGAGAGGCTAACGGTGTGTTCTCAGTTATCATTTCACAGTTGAGCTGAACTCGTCCCTTTTCAAACACCATGACCTGTTTGCATGCTGGTGTTTTTCTTTTTTTTTTGGCACATGCAGTGAAATTATTTTCCTGTTGATGCTGTCTTACTAACTGCCATCTCCCTCCCAAATCCCGCTGCCCCCCTTCCCTCCCGAAATGTTCTAAGATCTAACTGTTGGAGTCTCTCTCTATGTATAATATAGGGTTACATTCCAAAAAGCAAATGGGAGATGGACACTTCTGAGGCCAAGCTTGGTAGGTATCGTTTGTTTTCTGTTGTCTTTTGTTTTCTTAGCCTTTTAGCCCCACTCTTCTGTGCATTGCAGTTTGAGGTTGATGACTCTTTGCACAGAGTGATGTGCAAGTTCCCCAGATTTCCACTATGGTGGTGTGCAGTTTTGCACTGTACATAAATAAATGTTGTGTTTAAATGATTACTGTGCTTAAATAAATAACTTTTAAAAACTTCACAGAAGTGCTGCTCTTTGTTTCGTGCAGACTTCGCGATCGCTTTCCAGGGGCGGCTCGGTTGCTTTCGCCAGATGTTTTTGCTCTCCGAGCACAGAAAGCGACTTGGGTCACACTTAGTAATTGAGGAGCAGTAACCTGTGTAACCAGGTCCTCAGCGGCTGCGGTATTTGCGGAAAGGCGCATTTATCTCTCCCCTTTCCACAAATACACAATGCAGCTGCCCAGAGTACAAAGCACGATGTACCACCAGCCGGTCATTACAATAAAACATCAGATAGGTTCCTTGTGTCACCAAACGGGGAAAAATGACAAACCGTTTGTCCAGGAGTTAATGAAGCAGAGTGTGAATCTCACACACCAGGTATCTCCAGCCAAATCGAAGCACCCCTATAAACCCTAAAATGCAGATCGAGGTTTTGAAGTTGGACCGCTGCCATATACTCGCTTGATCATGCGTGTGAAGCAGTCTTCAGTTTCAAAACCAGGAACTCTGTTGTGCTGTAGTATCCTAAGGATCGTGGGTTTATTATTTTTATGTTTGATTGTATATTTGGTTGGGCTTTTAATTGGGATTTTATGAGGAGTAGGTGACAATCTTCAGTTGAAGCATTTCTGGGAACTGATCAAGCATTTTGGCTCTACTAAGATATTACCAAACAATAAAACAAATCAAGGTTTGGTCGGGTATTTCTGTACTTTCGAACTCGTATGATGCTGAAACATTGGCAGATCGAGTGCTGAAGTATCACTGTCAGGGGATAATGGATTCTCATGGAGTGTAAGTAGAGTTTTGTTCTTTCTGTTGCTGAGGCCAGGGCTGCAGACTGCTTTTGTCATGAGTTCCGGATGCAGGGGTCTGTCCTTTCGGCTTGGCACTCACCAGGCCAGCGATGTTTCTTTGCAGACAAGCTCGACGGACTGGTGAGCGGTGGCAAGCGCAAGCGTGGCTATGACGGCGTGTCTGGCATGGAGGACTTCCTGCAGCTCCCTGATGACTACGCCACACGCCTGTCCGAGCCCGGCAAGAAGAGGGTAATGGCCTGCTCCTTCATTGCGGGAGCGCTCCTCCCACGTAACAGAAAGGCAGCCCGTCCAATCGGCGGCGCCCCTGGGAATCTTGGTAGTTGTCTGCTGGTGACACAGCCTACCCGGGCCTCTTCCCCGTCTGCCATAGGTGCGGTGGGCCGATCTGGAGGAGAAAAAGGATGCGGATAGGAAACGTGCTATCGGCTTTGTAGTGGGCCAGACGGACTGGGAGAAAATCACTGATGAGAGCGGACAGCTCGCTCAGAGAGCTCTTAACCGCACAAAGTATTTCTAAGAAGAGGATTTTACAGCCAAATCAGTCGGGAGCTGCAGGCAAGTTTTCATACTCTGAGCTTAAGCTGCTTCTGTGTTGGACAGTCATACTGGACAATTTAGTATAGAGCACAGAGCTGGCAGTGTTTCAATTTATTTTTGGTTACTAATTGATATGAGCCTCTTCAGCATTTATTCAGACGTCCGTTTCTTTGTACAAATGAGTAACATCTTGGTTATTCCGCATAGGGAATGCACATGCATTTTTGTTTTTTTGCTTTTATGTGTATTTTACGTTATACTGTCCTGCATTCCTCCAAATATATTTTTTAATATATATTATATATATGTGTACATATTTTATTTCAGCTGGTGTCGTCTTTCTTGCAGGTTGCTGACTGAAAATGAGCCCCCCCACAAACACTGAAAATGACCATGTACTGCAGTACCCTTGTAAATTTTGTCCCCGGATATCCCAAGTAGATATTCTTCAGTCTGCTTTCCCTGACACACCCAGTTTCACAATTTAAAATTACAGTAATGCCAGTGGTCTCATTAGGCGGTGAATTAGTGCTTTTCATTTTGTACTTCATGTACTGTATGTACACCAGTGAGTACTGTTGCCTGTTTTAACATAAAACAATAAATGTCTGAAACCCCCTTCAGGAGCAGCTTGTGGGCGATCGTGTGGCTTCGTATCTTTTCATGGAGAGAAACTTGTACAAACAGAATAAAGTCTTTGTGTGGTGAACAAAAAATACAACAACATATGCATTGAAAATACTAAAATTGTGGAAAAAAAGTGAAAAATAATCTCATGGTTTTACTTGCCATTTCTCAGAGTATAAAACAATCACGGTAGAAATGAAATTTCTTAAATTCACTTACTAATGCAAATAGATGACATATTTAATAGAAATCTATCAGTCCGGTTTTATTTACTTTTATCAAAGAAAAGTTCACAAAATGAACGCTTTGTACTGTGAAAGGCAGCTCGTGGTGCTGATGACCGGTCTGGACCAAAACAAGGTACCTCTGTGTTTGATCAACTCTGACCTCAATCCTGACCATGAATTTCATCAGGTGTGGTGTGAGGAAAGAGACTTACGAGGGGTTGGATTCTGTGACGCTGGTGCTGGGCTATGACATTAAGACATGGTCTGCCTTGAATATGAACATGAAACGTTACTACAGCGGCTCATCGTTTACAGATCATATGCTCACTTTCATGTTATACAGGGTAGTTAAACGGTTGCAGTTTTTAATGTTTCAACTGAAATCATGCACATTAATTGCATCTGTGTGTTAAGTTCAGCAACTGGAAAATAAACTTTAATGGCTAAACACAACTTAGGGTATGGGAAATAGTTCTATTTCAGTTAAATTTAAGGCTTTACAATAAACTAGCATAAATCAATTAAAATTTTATCATCCTAATCTTTTAATGTATGTACTTCAGTACATTGAATTTCATATTTATAAATCGACTAGCATGAGTTACACATTTCAGGGATGTTTTTTTTGCCTTACACATGATTAACATGTACAAGCTTTACCTTGAGGATAAAATCATAAACAACTAAATATTGTCACTGAATGATTGTTGGTTTTTGAATTCACAAAATGTAAATTGTCAAAATTATGCGTTATGAAAAGTTTAAGGTGTGCTTCAGTGACCTGATCCAGCTGTGGGCAGGAAATGGCAGCTTTATATATACAGTACTGCGTAAAAGAAAATGTTTGCTTGTCTTGATAGTACGTGTATATTTGCTCAGGGGGGGGAATTTTTTAATTATAACATAGGCAAATGAACAGTGACATGATAAAAATGAAGACCAAGAATTTCGTCGGTTCTCCAAAAAGTTACTTATGTCTTGCTGGATGGCTAGATGAACATCGCTTCAGTTCCCTAACCTCTCCTCAGAGGAACCTCAGCCATTCTGTGTATTTATTAAATTTAACCACCAGCTCATTCTATTTATTTAATTAGTCAAGAAAACTCAATATGATACTGATTAGTCCAACAAAGTGAGGTAGCGGTTGAGTCAAAACATGTATTGGATGGATGCTGCAAATACTGTTGTAATTTTAGGAGATGTTTTGAAATGGCTGACACACTTTGACAGATATGTCAGTTTTACACCAACACGGAGATCATTTGAACATTTCCTGTGACTGCTTAAGACTTTTGCACAGTACTGTATGCAAAATCAATACCTAAGAACAGGCGAATGACTTAAAATAATCTGGCACATCTCCATCCAGTTTGCAGATGACTTTGTAGATTGCTTTCTTCCACGAAGGGTCTGTATCTTTAGCCTGTAAAATGGCATTGAAAAATTCTTTCAGTGTGACTACGGCAACTTCTAGAAATCTCTCAGGAACCTGTGTTGAAAAGAGAGAAAATACGGTGAATGACGACATCGGCGCAGGTGGGGTGTGCCTCACTTATCATTAGACTTTGAAGGGAAGATCAGCTTCCTGCTTGTCTCTACAAACAGGCTTCACTCTGCTTTTTGATGTTCCTTTGGGTGGAATCGGCAGCCATACTTTTGGAGTCCTGATCTTTTTCTCAGAAACAGAGCCTGCTCATGAACAGCGCTGGGAAGGTCTCTTGAAATGTGATAGGTTACAGATTAGTAGTTACCCTGTTAAAATTGTAATAAGCAATCTTTGATGATTTCATCAAATAGTAACCTATTAAACTTGATTACCAAGGTTTTATACAGGGCAATAAAGCCAGAAAGTCCCAATGGCTCATTTCACTTTTTAAATATCTGCAGTTCATAAGTAGGACTGGGTACCTACTGAGAAATTAGCATTTCTCTGGGGAGATGATCTGTACCATGCCATCTTTGGACAGAAAAGAGTGTCGAGGACGTGTTCTGGGTTTATATTTGTGACATATTTGTTTCTTGCCATTCTTCCTTAGTTAAATTTCTGTTTCTACTGTTTTCATAGATGGGGGAAAAAAAGCAGATTCTTAACTGCTACATTTATGTCTGCATACATGCCATGTGTCGCTGTCTTATGTACGATCAGTTAACATGAACATACAAAGGGTGCATATCTGACCAACCTGGAAGTCGTTGGCTTTATTGTAGTGCGTGTTGAGGGCTCGGAACAGCTCGGAGTCCCGGGTGACAGACAGGTCCCTCGTGCTGCCAGACCCATCCAGGATGGCCTGGCGGGCAAACTTCTCCATTTGGATATAGTAAAATTCACGGAAATTGCTAAACCACTTGATGAGCTGGGAGGTAATGCAGCGATTAAACTGAGGAAATGAAGAAGCATGCTCAGGTCAGTATGAAATTACCTGCTGAAACATTTTACTGAAAATCCTGGTGCCTCTGCCTGTTACACAGCCTTCCATGACATTTGCAATTTATTTTTCCGACCGAAAAGGTAAAAATAAAATTGTTGATACTGTCTAATCTCTGGCTTGAGATTTAATATGTTTTATTTCATGTTGTGATTAATGCATTAATGCACAAGGATTTCTTGCTAATGGCACAGCTTACATTGGCTCTTACGGATTGTGATATTTTTCCCCTTAAGATTGCAATTTAACTACAAGCTTTCCAAATTAACGTTAGAGTACAGTAAAGCTCAATGTCTTGGGAGTCTAGTCTAATTTACTATTTTGCAATAAAGTCCAACTAATTAGGGCAAAGGAGCAAGAATTCTACTCATACAAGTCTTGGCTTTTCGGTGTAGAAGTGTTCCTGGGGACCGACACATTGTTAGCGTTAAAGGCCATTTTACTAACCATTTGCGTGTTTTTCCACTTTTTGTTTGGTGAATGATGAGTAAAAAGAGCAGAAGGCAGGACATATGTTTGACCTGGTCCTTGATTAACTTTTCACCAGGAACCCAGGCTTTCAAAATGAAAGGGCCAAATGGGCAGGGTCATGCACTGTGACTGACTATGTACATATTTTTATTACAAGGGGGAAAAGTATGACTGCTTACCTTCACATCAGGGAAGAAAGATTTCAACACACTGGAGCTGGGATAGCGAGTGTAGAAGAACATTAACTTCGCCTTCTTCAAATGGTTGGGGGTTAGACCTTCCTGAATGTTCCAAAGTTAAGGACTAGTTTTATATTTTAAAACGTGACTTTTTGGATTAAACACAGTCAAATAAATTGTAGTAATATTGTATATGGCCTTTTGCAGGTCTGAACAATTCAGTAATTTCGGTCCAATTCCAGCCAGTTGATCATTTCTACCTGAATAGGACTCTTGAATCAATTATGCTAATTAATCAAATGGGTGCTGGAAAACAACAAATACCGAGTGCTTCTGGGACTTATCAAGGCCGAAGTGAAGGAAGAATTATTTGCAGTGCGGCCTCCAAGAATTAAAACTTGCATCAAACCCATGGTCGCTCATTTGAAGAATACAGCATGAAGAGACTGCCTGGGTTTCTAATTAAAAACACAATAGATGGACAGTGAATTCACAAAGGATTCAGCAGTGAATAATAAGACTCCTATTTGCAAAATAGCTTTTGAAATGACTTAAGGGATTTTAATTAGACACTTGATGGTTCTGCATGTAGGCTAATGTGCGCTGGCACCAGTTTATACTCTGTCGTCTTCCATGAGATAGCATCTATCTTGTTGGATTTATACACTCACCCACACGTCTTTATATTCATATCTTTCAGGAGACGTCTATTAATTTCTATAGGGAAAAACCCTAATCCTGAATATGATAATTAATCCTAATTAACAATCCTACAAGCCTTAACCATAAGTAACCAAATACAAATCTTTTGACATCTTTAGTTTTTTGATTGCAGTCATAGATTATTTATTAAATTGAATGGGAAAAATGGTTCCTATAACGTCAAAATGACAGGTTTTTATCATTTGCTGGGTACATTTGGTTCCCACAATATAATATATACATAACACAAGCACACATATCACCTGCATAAAAGCGTAATATTTACCACCGTTTTCAGGTTTGCTTCCATTTGTAGCTGTACTTTTTCAAATGTATCCTGTATGGATTTGAAATTGTTACCTAATATACAAACTATGTAGCTGGAGTTTGTTTATAAAGGTCCTTATCAGATGCACTGAGTTCATTTGCCTTTGACATTCCTCAAATCATTGTGCTCTAATTATATAGGCTGCTGTAGTTTTCTTTGGACTTACCAAGATCAAAGGCGGCATTCTCCTTGAGGTCTGTATTCTTGATATTGCACCAGACCTCACCCAGTCATCAAGGCCTGGGAGGAAATTGGTGTAATCTTTTTGGTTTACCTTTGTTAACCAAAGGCACTATTTGATCAAAACAAACCCATATAGATCTCAGCACACCATTATTAGTCCATATAAAACAGCAAAATAGTGCATAAATGCATTTATAGTAGTATGTGTTTATATGACAGTGGCTGAACAGAAGACTTGCATGGTTGGTTTGGCATTTTCTAAAACATTAAACTATGGCCCACATAACTCACTGAGTATGAACACTGACTGTTTAATCTCAGAAACTAAACCATTGATATAAACCTGAAAACACACTTAGTTTTCGAACAAACTGCCAAACATTATTAAAAAGCCATAATCAGAATGAGGAATAATTTGACCTTGGTGTCTTTAAAGGATATGTTGAGTGACAGATATGGGTTCCTCTCCACCACACCCTGCAGATTTCCATGCTCCAACTTCACCTGAGAGAAGCAAGCAGCCTCCATCCTCTCCTGCCCCAGAGATGCTGGTTGGGTCTCCGTGGCTTCAGTGTCTATGTGACTGGAGCTCAGTTTGGAACATGCTTTGGAAGAAGACCAGGGTAAGTCCAGAATTTGCGGAGAGGACGTGTCTGTGGGCAGAATCCTTTGAAGGGGAACCCTGAGGTCATCATGGGGCCCAAATTTGAGGAGGTTTTCCAGAATCTCATTCTGAAAAGGCACACGCTGTTTGAATTGCAGTGGCAACTGTGTCATATCGTGGGGTTGTTTCAACACCTGGTTCATAGAACATGGCCGAACATAATGTGGCTTGCCAATGACTAGAGGCAGTGCTTCAGTTTGATCTTCTGGATTTTGCATGTCTGCCCCCTTGGTAAACTCCGCTGACTGAGCCGTAATCACATCTGCTCCAAGTGATGGTTCTGGGGAACCACTAAGCTCAGAGTTACAATCTAACCCTCCAAGCAGTCGTGGGTGTTGGTTAGATATTGCAGAGGAGAAGTTTTTAAAAACTAAATCCACACTTCTGCTTACAGCCCTTGATAGTTCATGTTTAAGCACCTCTAATAGCTCCTGATCCTCCTTATTGTGCATGATCTGAATGTTGCTCTTCGGCACTGTCTGTTTTTGACTCATTCTGACATGCCTGGTTTTCCTTTCAAACTCACTGTCTGGGTCCACCCGGAGTGCACAGTCTGGCCATTCCAAAAACTCCTTCTTCAACAAGGTGTTGTGACAACACATGATGTTTGGAAGAACCTCTTCCATCCCATCCTCCTGCTGAGTTTCACTTAGATTGTCAATTTGGAGGAACCTCTCTTGGAGATGTTTGAGGAGCCTCTGCATGTTCTGTAACTGCTGCCTAAGACTGTGACGTTCCTCATCCTTAATTCTGCTGGTTCTTCTAGACATACAGCCCCCTTCCAGATTATGTGACATTTGCATCCACTTTTCTTCCCTTGACCCCTTGACGCTGGTGCCTGATATCTCCCACTCATGGTGTGGTCGTGCCTTGGGTGATCCTCCCATTCCTCGGATTATGTTCTCTACTCTTGCACGCTTGGCTTGGTGGTGCTCATCGTGTGGTGGGTCTTCTTCAGAACCAGCTGCCATGGAATATTGCTTGGTCAGATTCATACCCTCCTTGAAGGAGCTACAGCTCCAGTTCTCTTGGCTGGAGTCTGCAGTGTAGGAGCTAGGCAGAGCAGTCGCAGGTAGGTAGAGGAAGCTTTCCTTCAAAGCCTTCTTGTTTTGGATAGTCTTCCGCAGGAGCTGGGAGATAATGGAGCTATTTGAATAGGATGTCAGAGAGTCCTTATACATTTTTCCATGAAAGCAAGAATGGAGAATCTCTGGTTTGTCCTTCTTCAGGTAAGTATCACTGGAAGAATCCATGCTGTTGCTTATCACACTAATGTTCCTATGAAAACGATGTACTACATGTTAATGTCCACCAAAATGTAATATATCTGAAAATGACAAATATTGCTATCTGTATCAGAGTATGTCACTTTTGTTTCAGGGAAAACCTTGAATAAAAGTTTCATTTCAAATTCACTGTCTCAGTTGTACCTGCCTGAGTATTTTTGGTTACCAAGACTGGGAAGATAAATACTATTAACTTATATTGATCAAGTGTAGTGCGTGTGACAATAAAGGCTTTACAGTATGTATTTGCTTGAAAATATTTGACAGACAAACTATTAGTATTCAATGGGAAATAAAGGTGCTAACTGGCAACATGAAGCATTCAATAGTACAAACAGAAGACAGATACTAGAATTATTTATGACAAACATTGTAGTGTTGCTGATTATATCTAGGTAGCTGTGTTATATTGTCATCTTGCTGGTCTATTATATTATCTATCTTGTAGTAATTACATATGGAATCCCAAGGCCACAGATCAAACCACTTTACTTGAACTGCTGTTTAGAAAATGTAAAATGATAAAAAATGAATTATAGATATTGTATGGTGAGCAGGTTAAAATGGTACAGTAGCCTGTGTGCAGAAGGCTTGACCTGTCCATCGGCGATCATGTTGCAAGGCTGTGCTCTCACAACAAATGACAGCTGTTTAGTTTAACATGAATGTGTAATGTTAAGAAAATACTTACTTAACCCTTGACCTATAATCTGTAGGGCTACTGCAATATTTATGGATTATTAAAATAAATGTGAAAATAAGTGCATATTTCATTAAGTGTATTAACATTAGTTTCTAGATTTATTAAAATCTAATTATCAATCCACAGCAGTTTTTGTTGAAAATTTTACAGTTTGAGAATAAATTTTTTATTTAAATAAATAAGACTGAATGGTACTTTAGCGTTAAATAATTCTCAGAACGGATCACTACCGAAAAAACGGTGACATGCTGAAATCTATCGGTAAAAAAAAAAAACATTTCATATGTCAAACAATTTCATACTTTTGTGTCAGCTATTTTGCTCGACAAAGCCAAGTGTTATTTGCAAAAATAAGACACTTGAAATACATAAAGTTTTATTTGTGTAATCAAGCTTAATATTGGTAATGTCATTTCTGCGCTACGGAGGATATACAGTACTTTTTAAATTTAGTAGTAAGTTTCAAGTATTTTATGAGCAATTCATGACTTACATTACCTTATGTATTTTAAGAAAAATATGTAACATACTTTACATTAATAAAGCCTAAAAAGCGACAGATTTAATAAACATGCATCCAACAACAGAGAAAACGTGACGGTACGGAGAAGATGCTGCTCTACCTGTTTGCGGCTGTGAGACGCTGCGCCCGCGCCAGCGGTGACATGGGCCTCCAGCGAACGAAGGCGGCTATTTAGCCGGAGGAAGCCAGCGAAGGCGGAGAGGTGTGGCCAGACACAACAAATCAGTGCTCAGCCAGCTCATTATAATCACCCTTATCGTGGAAAAACAGGAAGTAAAGTTGTCGTGGTATAAGTGGGTTGTGGGTGTACTGTGACTGATACATTAGGTATGCACAAAATGTTTTGCAGAGAAATTAATAAAATCTCTGTACCTTGTTTCACAGGAAAACAAATAGGCAAGTATATGTAACGACGGGAATTTGCCGACTTCCGGCAACTTTTGAGAAAATGTTATTTTTCTTAACTTAAGGCTAACGTATGTGAAAATTACCTCAAGACATGTCCCTCCTGTGAATATTATTTCTTTGTAGTTTACTACTACTGCCTCAGCTGCTACTACTAAGAACAACACCAACAGCAGTAAGGCTAGATAGATGGATGGGCTGGGAGGGAAATAACATTTTTATTTGTTCAGTGAATGGATGAGTGATAGCAAGCGGCGCGACTCCCCCACCGCCGTTCGCTTCGCTCCGCCGCCTCCCCTGTTATCCTCCCGTTAGTCCGGCCCGCACTGCTCCCTTTCCGTCGCGCTCGTCACTCACCGCGCTGTCCCGCTCCCGTTTTTCGGGTGGTCGCTCGCCGCATTCGGAGAAAGGGGACAGTTGCTGCCGGACGCCGGGGCCGCAGAGTCTGAAGTCTGATTCGTACGGCTGGCCGCCGGGCCAAACCAGAACCTCAGGGCAGCGTGACCCGGGATTCCCCAGCTCAAGTAAAAAGTACCGCGAATGTGAGCATTTCCGCAGCGATGAAATGAATCAGGGGCGCTGCTAGAGATTTTGGGCCCCCTAACCGGACAAATCCAACCCTATGCAACTGTCGTAGCTGCACACCTCGCAACCCGAAACCCAAATGAGCTATTCAAAGGTTTCACTTATTTTTGATTAACTTTACCTTTCTAATAGGTATGTAAATAATGGCCCTCAAGGCAATTCAAGTCAGTATAATATTTAGTCTCACGATTTTGCTATTTTGATAACCTAAATTCATACCTTTTTTTTTAATCTCACAGAAAAAAAAATCAGTTATTACCATGGATACTTAATTACACGCTATTAATGTAATACAAAGAGAGTAGGACCTCATAATTTTTTATTTTGTAAGATTGTTCAAAGGCCAACTGCTGAACTGTACAGAAAAAAATTAAACCCCATAAAGCAGGGGTCTCCGGTCTCTTGTAGGATGAGCAAACATACTAATGCTCATTTTCAATGACATAATCTGTCTTAGCTTGATCCTTGTCACTCACCAGGACTGTAGAGGGAACAGTGAATGTGTAATCATGATCGAATTATAAACCTGTTGTGGGTCACTACTTTGACTCATTTTATCTTATATTTATGAACAGAAAGACCTATCGCCCCATGACCTGATATTACATATATTGTTGCGGTGCTCAGTGTTTTTGTCCAGGTGCATGTTGAGCTCTTGTTATATGTCGTATGTTGCAGCTGCTGATGACCATAAAGTACCTTGTACCTCGAACATACTTTTGTACGTTTTAAATGACATATTCTGTTTTAGCCTGATGCTTATTGTCATCCACCAGGATTGTAGATGAAACGGTGAATTGTGTATTAATGACCTGCACCATAAACCCACATAATAAGCCTGTTGTGGGTGGTGAATGGACCAAAATCCCCCATCCTCCAGTACTGAAAATGGCTTATCGTTCAATGCATCTTCTCCGGTATTTTAATGGTTGTCTTTATTATTATTGATAAAGTTTCAGTATCAGCTGGCAGTATTGACCAAGATTGGAACACTGGGCTGGTGCCAATATCTTGATTTTTAATGAATATCGGCCAATATCAATATGTCATGCATCTCTAGGGCAAACATTATTTTCGCTATCTATTTAACTACCTCTGGGTCTTGACCCTTGCTACCATAGCTCACAAAAAGAAAAGCTTTTTGTTACACAAAACAAAGGTGTGTCTCAAAAACATCATAGTGTGAAGATCTTCACATGCAGGTTGGCTGGCTGTTGCTGGCTGACCAGTGCGTCATGAGGGCAAAGGCAGGGATGATTCCCTCTAGGTCAGGGGTGGCCAATCTTATCCGCAAAGGGCCGGTGTGTGTGCAGGTTTTTGGGATAACCTGTAGGTCAGCTG
>JAOYFF010000040.1:218014-238622 GCA_025773925.1 Cryptomyrus ogoouensis | reverse complement strand
ATATGGAGCTAGGAGTGAGGGAATTTAGATTGGGTGAATCTGAGGATAGGAGGGGGGGTCATGACCCCCCTACCCCCCTGGAAATTACGCCCATGATCTTCAGTATAATGTACATATACAGTATAATGTTTAAATTAATCTCAAGCATTTCCATGAATCTGTTAAGTCAACTTCAGTCTGTCTTTCGCCCTTCATAAGGTACCCGTGCGTGTGTCTGTAAAGGGTAAAGGGTAGTTAAAATGTCTTTGTCTCCCTGGGTAGTGCCAGGCTCTGCATTAGACCTTTGCCTCCAGCATCTCCAGGAAGAGTTTGTGCATGCGCACCCTGCCCTGCACTTTGACGCTGTAGAAATGCTGCACAGCCTTGCCTGAGATCTGCCGGAGGAGGGGCAGGGTCATCAGCAGCTTTCCTGCCCTCCATGGATCTTCCGGGTGTCTGCTGCCTTCATGGTCCTGCAGGGCTTCATGTAGGGTGTCCTGCAGCTTTTGAACAGCCTCCACATTTTCTATGTGCATAGAATCTGGGAGAGGAACAAAAAACACAAAACGGAGCTTTCAGAGTTAAGACCACGGCAATGAAAAGGTACAGTTTTGTATCACATCACTTTTACACTGATTCATTCACAGGAGGCTGTAATGTTTCTGATTTAGCCACCAGTAACTGACCCTCAACCTGCTACCGCATTTACTAGTGATAAGAGTGGTATGATCACTGCTGCTAATTGATTGGTTCTGATTATGATGATGTACAAAACAGAAAACATAAACAAATTACCCGCTTTCCTAAGTACATTTTTGATTCAGATTTATGATTTATGGTGTGAACAAATTCATCAAAGAGAAAAGGCAAAATCTGAAGACTGTGTGCTGAATGAATTGCCTGTTTAAGATGGGCTCCTAGGATCTGATCTGACTAGAGTTCTCTCCTCAAACCATGGGAAAGGATGGGAGCTGGTCCCACCTCCCACAGAGCGGCCAATCGATACACAGCAGTGTCATCACATGAGCACAAGCTGGGCCCGCCGCCTCGCAGCACCACAGTGTCGATTTCACATGCATTTATTGACAGCACCGGCACTCCTTGTGAAAGGACAGATTTATCTGCAGCTGCGAGAGCCACTGCGCAGCTGGAGAGAAGGGCATCATGGTCATGCCATTCGCAGCTATCGGTTAAAGGCCTGTGCGCTGGACGGCATGGCCCATCACTCTGGATGCGCTCTGACACAGAGACAAACAGCCCCATCCTGGGTTCTTTCGTGTGCTGGTGTCTGTTTTTGCTCCTTTGTTAAATTTAATTTGGCTGCATCCAGTTTGAAAATACCCTGGTCGTTCTTTTTATTCTGTGACCCTCAACTTTTTTCCATTTTTTGTTTCTGTGATAATGGAAACTCGGTCTTCACATTAGGAAAATCCACCCCTGTCATTCATTTATGTGGGTTTTTTTAAAATGACCACATGGGTTCTTTCAATAGTGGGCTTAAGAAAGAGCTTTCTGTGTCTCAAGGGCTGTATTTAGCCTGGCCTGCAGTTCAAAACTCATCATTCTGCTCGACTTACACAAAGGACACAGGAGGAGGGATTGCGTTCACCTGAGTTGGCGAGAGCGATGGCTTTGAGTGTGACAAACTCCTCCTTCTCCAGCCTCAGTTTCTTGTACCTGCACACCAGCTGCAGGATCGAGCCATACAGGTGCAGCAGGCCGGTGAGGCGGGCACTGCTTTCATCCATGACGTAGTCCTCTGCATACACTAGCTCGTCATCACAGGGCAGCGAGCGGAACACAATGCTCAAGATCAGGATCTCCATCCAAGCACTCTGCAGTAGATTCATCTGGTCTGTCAGTGACAGGTTGGGAAAGCCTGCAGGACGGGGACACAGTGAAGCCTGATGAGTTATGACAGTGTGGTTGTGGTGTTGAAGTTATGACTGAAGTCCTGTTCTTGTGGGAGAGGTAATGTAGCAAGATTAATGGTTAAAGTTAATGCATCGCTAAACCACTTATCAAGTACAGGCAGGACTGGCTGTAGCTATAAACAGGATAGGCAGCTGCCTGAGGCCCCCATATTACATGCTTTGCGGAGGAAGTTAAATGATCATTTGTTTTCTTGGTAGGGAGGCCGATTCACCATTTTGGGACTGTAGGAGAAAATTTGAGGAAATCCACTCAACACCAGGACGGCATGCAGACTCCATACACTGAGAGCGGAGGCTTGGACTGGAGCCCTCAGTCCTGGAGGTGTGAGGCAGCAGTGCCCCGGTGCCCCTGAAATCACCTGAATGTTTTATTACATATGACCTGTTATAAAGCCATGAATCTACAGCCAAGGGCTGCTAGGCCACTGCTATAAGTGAGCTCCTCCTGAGCTTACAGCTGGAATGGGCGAGACATTTCCCAGAAATATAAAGAGGAGATGATACAAGGTACATGGTAACATCTCCAAAAACATCGTTCCCTTAAGCTGTCAATACCCCTTTTATGGTTTCACTATCTGTCTGTCTCCCTGTCTCTCATGCCCCTTGTAAAGTCTGATGATCTAAATGGCTGCTTTTTACGAGTTCACTTTCACAGCACTTTTCAGTCCCTTAAAGTGACTGCTTTGAAAGGAAGGTGCTTCTTGTTTAGGAGATATGCATGATCTCTGTGGTGATGCGATGTTTGTCAGACTGACCCAACACTGTGGGGCTTTGGGGGCTGGGGGCCATTAAAGGGTTGGGTTTCTCTTATCGCAGTGACAAGCGCCGGGACCTGAGACAGCTGGAGCACTCATTAATTAACGGATCGCAATCACCCTTCAGAGTGTGAAGGGAAATCAATAACCATAAGGACAAAGGCGTCACATCAAGCAGACAGGGGCCACAGATGTGGCAGCACATCCACGGCTACTGTCTACGCCCTCATAATTCCAGAATAATCAGGGGGGCGAAGTAAATGAAAAGCTTGCAGCCATATAACATTATGCGCTGAACAGCACACATCATAGCTTTAGGTACAATGAGCTTCCACTGGACCATGTTGAAAATGTGAAATTTAAGTACCCAGGAATAATGGATTTTACTACAGTCTTCTAACCAAGAAAGTGTGCATTACATATCAGATAACGTTTATATTTTTAAATTTGTTTTCACAGGAAGATATTGAATCAAGATATTGAAGCAAATATTGAATACACAGATGAAATACAAAACAAAATATGTGAAAATATTATTCAAGATAGGCTCCGGACCCCTGGCGACAAGCGGTTTCAAAAAATGGATGGATGGATGGATGGAACATCACTCAAGATAACACATAAGCTGAGCCGGATAAATTATTAGATTTTGTCTCTATCATTAAACTGAAAAACTTCAATTTTGACTTGCAGTTTGCAAAAACTGAAAGTCGATTATTGGTCTGTAACAATATGGATATTAATATCTTCTAGAAAATAAAAAAACTGAAGAAATGCCTGATGACAAATAATAATTCCATGTTGTTGAGGTGGGGCGACACCCCCGTGGCTCCTTCCCACACACGTGACTGGATATTATCCTGGAGGTCCCTCCATGAGCTCTGAACTAGCAACCCTATGACCTCATGCCATTAACCACTGATTCCAGCTTCCATTACCTGGTTCTTTTGGTTGTCTTTGTTGACATGTGGCTCCTTTCCAGGGCAGCACTATCAACACAGAATGGCACTTTTTCAGTGCACACTAGAGCTTCAGCCAACTCCAACAGGAACAGTCACACCACCTCGTAATCATGACATCATGACAACCAACCATACCTTTACCACGTGACATTCCTGTCCACACCTAGGGTCAGCACACAGAACTGGCCCCTTAATGCTGGGTACCAGCACAGACTGAAATGATGAAAGCTAGGACATGCACACCAATGGGAACTTCAGGGATCAATAGAGAAGGTCCTAAGTACATTACAGGTAGCAGAGAATGAGTATTGGATAGCTCTGGGCAATGATTTACATGGCAAGCCCTCCATGTAATCCTCTGGATCCTACATCCTCTGGCTATCCTGCACAGGAACCATAGTGACCACACATCTTCACAGTACACCTTCCTCTTATTCACATGCAGAGGTTACTTGGCTTGGCACTCAGATACTGATGTTAACTCCAGCATATAAGCACTGATCAGCCACACATACATCATCAGACTCTCCCGCATCATCAGACTCTCCTGCATCATCAGCCACACCCTCATCATCAGACTCTCCAGCATCATCAGACTCTCCTGCATCATCAGCCACACCCACATCATCAGACTCTCCTGCATCATCAGCCACACCCTCATCATCAGACTCTCCAGCATCATCAGCCACACCCACATCATCAGACTCTCCCACATCAGCCACACCCTCATCATCAGACTCTCCTGTATCATCAGCCACACCCACATCATCAGACTCTCCCGCATAATCAGCCACACCCACATCATCAGACTCTCCCGCAACTTCAGCCACACCCACATCATCAGACTCTCCTGCAGCATCAGACTCTCCTGCATCATCAGCCTCTCCTGCATCATCAGCCTCACCCACATCATCAGACTCTCTCACATCATCACCTTCTCCTTGGCCAAGTTAAACCATTATGAGCAATATTTCCCACCTGATAAAAGAAAGTGTTTGTGAGCACATCCACACTTACAACCATGGAAGGATGCAGGTGGGACAGATTGCTTTGCCAGGCTTTGAATTTCAGACAATAAAGGGGATTATTTATTTAATATATGTCAGAATAAAATCCCTACAATGAAACTGTGATTAAGAGCAGAATATTTCATACACTTAATAAAATGATCATGATTCAAACAAACACATTTAATCATAAGAATTCATGGCCTCGGTCTATCAGCTGTATAAACATAAATAAATGTAATGAATACTGATAATATTATATGCATACAAATAAACACATTACATTAAAATAATCAACAAGAACACTGCAGTCATCTGTAGAGTTTCTAATGTCCAAAAGCTTTTACTGTGAAATATAAATTTGGAGATATCCTTGCTGTTCTTGCAGTGATCACCAGCCAGAAAATGAGCCTCAAAAAATCAATGTGGATATTCCTGACCAGCTCTGCAATTGTGTAGCTCAAAACGGATCTCTAAATAAGTGTTTCATGTTTCATGATGGAGGACTGCTATTTTAAATGCCACTGGTCCAGCATCTACGTACATTTATTACATTTATAGAATCGCAGTGTATCCTGAGGACCGTCATTAGGACATAGAATCGCAGTGTATCCTGAGGACCGTCATTAGGACATAGAATCGCAGTGTATCTTGAGGATGGTCATTAGGATATAGAATCGCAGTATATCCTGAGGACTAATATGTCTGGGCTGTTCAAGAACACATCCCCAGAAAAGGTCCCAGAATTCCTGATAACTCAGTATCAACCTTGAACTTGGACACCTGGGCTTTGGACGGTGCTGTTCTTTCACCCACACATTTGAGTTATTCATAAAAAAAACTTGGGTAGCCAAGATTTTTACATCAGGAAAGAGCCAAAAACACTTAAAGAGTTGGTACCTACTAATATTTTTGCTTGTAGTCCCTGTTTATATTTATCAGGATGGACTGGCTCTAGTGTTCTAATGACTACAACTGAACTAGATCCATATAATCTGCTTTGTGCTAATCACCAATCTATTAATCTCCTACCTGGCCAACTAAACTGCAATGGAAGTCTAAGCCAGGGCCAGTTCTAGCTGTAGGCAGAATTGGCAAGTGCCCAGGGCCCCAGATTACCTTGCGATTACCCAGATTACTGTGGAGCAAGTGAAATGAATCATCAGTTTTCTTGCCGTGAGCCTCCCAAGTAAATTTGGCCTACTGGACTCCTCAGAAGACCGACCTGTGCCTACTCTAAGCTTTTCTCGGTAAAATATCCCTCGATGTTTAGCTTTCACCTGCTTAAAAGGGCTTATCGAAAGTAAGTCTGAACTGCACACAACTGTTAAAGAAAAGTAAAGTCCTGCATGGTCTTTTTTAAACAGCTATTATTTAGTAAAATGAACAGTCTCCAACCTTTTTTTTGCACCCCAGTTGCAGACCAAATACAGCATAATAAAGTGCAAAAACACACCTCACCATAACGCAGAATCAATGGCACATTAATCTAGTGCCAAGATTCAGGCAAGTTAGTGTGTGTAACCGCATAACACATTCCAGCTGACAATTTTATGTAAACTATAGAGTGAATGAAGTCATTGCTAAGTAAATATCACGTTTACCCCTAGTCACACAGTGGTTTTAACAGTTATTCATAGCGTTCTGTTTTCAGTAGGCAGCCATGATCAGGACGGTGTCAGGCCATTTTCAGGATAGTCTGAAGTGATACTTACATAACAGTAACATACAATAAGATTGCCACTTATTTGTGAGAAGTTATACTGCGATGCCTGTTGTTAAGGTTTCTTATTTTGTAAACCCAAGGGCTGCACATGCCTGCAGCATTTTTCCAAACGGTCTGCTATCAGTGACTCGAGAGTTGAGCCCCCCAACATGGCGCCCACACAGACGCACGTCCAACCACAAATATAGTTTCCGTCTTTTTATATCTAAGATCAAACCTGTGAAAGGGGCACAGACGGAAATGATGGGAGATGATATGGTCATTTTTCAAAATAAAACACCCGGCAGACTCAATAAAATGGAGATTAAAAGATTTCTTCTTTCTTTCTGTGCGGCCTGGTACCAGTCCGTGACTCTGTGGTTGAAGACCGCTGATGAACAGCAATAACAAGGGCTGGGAACCAGTAAATACTGAAGGTAGGGCATTATATGAAATAACCTACATCAAAGCTTTTTTCAGCTGTAAATGCTGCATAGATCATTGCTTTGCAATATCAAAAGCTGTAATTGGCTGGGAGAGCATATGGAGGAGTCTCTTGTGCAATGTTTGGGCATTTGACTAGCGCGTGACCCAGTCAGGCCACCCTGACCTGACGAGCCCCAGGCCAGACACAGGCGACTGAGCTACTGGGTCACGGGAAATCTCTGCTCACGTAAGCGGCTCTCAGAGCTCCATGCTGAGCCAGCGCTAGAAAGCCACCCCATCACCTAAGCGGATGAGCACCCCTGCAGTGCCCATGGCTGGCCATGCTCAGTTGTCTCCATTAGTATACCAGTCAACACTGGGGTGAGTGACCCAACCATTGAGAATGAAAGCCATCCTTCATTTATAATGAATGGACAACCATACCAGAAGTATAGCAGGCATTACTAATATCCTGCAACAGAAAACTACTGAGTCAGTAAACAAATAATTAATTGATTGAATGACAATAAAATAACTCACACTTTTAGACTGAACTAAAGTCTTATGCAGGTCTTGTAAGGAACCTTGAACGAAGTACTTAGTCAGAGAAATAGATAGGAATAATGAAATCAATAAGATAAAAAGACAAGCAGAATTTTGCTTTTATGCTTTAGCTCCTCATCTGGAAGAGATGATTCACTGTAACAGTGTAACATTCAGTGTAACATTCAGAGTAACATTCAGTGTAACATGTGCTCTTTGCTTCAGTTGAATACCCAAAGAAGAGAGGAAATCAATGAAATTAAGAACTTGGGAAATTCATTTTATAATCAAATGTATATTTTTAGACAACAAGCAATAACATAAACGGAAGCATTATCAATGAAAGTGGACTTCAAAACCCAGGGTGGGTGGGATTATCACACACTACCATTCGCAGACCACCAATGACAGACTGCTTAAGGCTACTTCCCGTCAGTTACCTGACTGGTTAAACCAGGCCCTGAAAGAGCACTCACGTGTGCCATCCATGCCTCCCACATCAATCAATAACAGGATCCATGATTAGTTCCATTAAGAATTCTGTTTTCCCTCTTTTGAACAAAGCACTTGCCTTCTTCCCAGTGGAGCCTTGTGTACATCCGAATGTCCCCATCGATTATGGAGCACATCGACCGCCTGTCACTGCACCCCCCACTGAGAAAGACACTCTATTGATTTGAGCCTTTCAGGCAATTTATGATTCTCCTGCAGGTCTATTCAAGCTACAGGTGTGTAATTATCACGTGTCAGTGTGTGAATATCCACTGCTTAACTGCACACTTTTCATATGGGAGACCCTTAAATTAACCACGGTCAAAAACCTTTATCATCTTCATTGGTAAGAGAACGAGCATCAAAGCTGTAAAATCTGCAAATTATGTAATGTGTACAGATGAATGCATTTGTAAATATGTGCATAAATACTATACAGTTATGGTTTTTTCATAAAGATATGGAAAACAGTCAAGAAGCAGTCAGGAAGCAGCTGAAACAGGTGACCAGGCCAAAACCATCCTGCAGGTCTGAACTGCATCGGTAATGAGCATATGGATTCCTGGGCATCCTGCTGTCCAGCCATACCTGGCACATGCTTGGCCCAGCCGATGACGACAACCAGTTCCCGATCGGCCAGATCACACAGTGTTGTCAAGGCCTTGATGTCTCCTTCAGGCAGGCTGGGGTCAGGCATGGCATAGATCTTCTCTGGCTCTGCTATCAGCAGACGGGACACCATCTTTGTCACTGGAGAATGAGATGAGGGAATAGTCCTTTAGCTCGATGTATTGGGACAGATGCCGTTAGGCGCGTATCTATGATATTGGGGAGGTTTCTGGGTGTCCAGCTTCTGGCAGGTCTTACTGTGGGTGGTGCTGAGAGTACGGGTGCAGTGTAGGAACTCACGTGGCTTTTTGTCTGGGGGAGGCAGTGCGAGGCCTAGGTAGGTGAGATTCTCAGCATCCAACCTCCGCTTGTACTTCTGCCTGCCACCTCGCACGCGGTCCAGGCGTACCCCTGTATGCAGGAATGCACATCAGTAATGGGAGACAGAAACACACAGCTGTCGCAGGAGATACACTGATCACCTTAGCTTAGCAAAGCTCTAAACCAGCGAATACCCAGCAGTGCCAGTGACCTCACTGACAGGAGTAGGGCTGGGTACCTATCTCTAGTACTTTTATGGTGCAGACCAAAATTCTCCTATCCTATAGAGGATCAAAAAATTTTCGCTGCCAAATTCCCTTACCCAAAAAGTAAATCTCAGCATCTGTGAGCTAATAAGCATGCAACATACTTGTGTGAAGATTTAAAGTTACTGGTGACTGGCCGTCTAACATAACGTTACACAAACACAGCACATAGGCCAGAATGACGTATATCCAGAGACAAACCTGTGAACTTGTTCGAGTGTGTGTTGTTTTTCTTTGTTGCGTAGTGTAAAAAACGCGTAAGAAACTATTGTGACTATTTAGTCACATTTTGCGACCATATTTGGAGACAATGCGACTAAATTTTAGAACTAGGTACACCTGAGGGAGTTGTAGATATGCCCCCCATATAGCGGCTGACCACATCGTCCTAACCACGTGAAACACCTGCAGACAGTGAGAATTGGTGTGTATGTACAGTATATGCGTGTGTGTGTGTGGGAGATCATCGGAGCTCGGTCTGATTGCAGGTTCTCGGAGGCACTACTGACGAGGCGCTTACAGTGATAAACTTGCTGAATTCTTGGTCACAATTCACCGGAGTTAACATGGAAGTTACGCAGAAGTGCAGAAAAAGATGAGTAGATGGAATTGTTTTGTACCTCAATAAGACTGAATACCTTTTGCCTGCGTCTCCAGCCGGTGCCGGTGTTGAAACGTGCCAGTGCTTATTTGTTTATTTAATTCTGTGGAAAATCTAAGATCGATCTACTGGGCAGATTCATTTATTAAGTATCAACATGTCACGAGCCGTATAAGTAAAGTCAGGGCTCTCAAGTCTCTCAGACTGACCGTGAGACACACGCATTTCAGCCAGCTCACACGCCACACACAGGGTAAGGGATAACGCCCACCGAGGCGTCCCCTTACGTAGTTTTAATGGATGGGCCATTTTCGCAGAGTTCATAGCTGCCCTGAGTTATACAGAATTAATAGCCACCCAGATAGCAAACTGACTACGGACCAAATCTGATCCAGAGGTAGCATAGGCTTTGGAACGGATCCGCAAAACGAACCCGGATCGGAGTCCACTTGCACAGCGGAATGGATCTGGAACAGATAATGATCACAGATCCGGATCAGACAAGAGGGTCTAGCTGCAGATGCTTGTAGAGTGGAGCTCCACCCGAAATACGTCACCTCCACAGGAAACACGTGATCTTTAAGGCCGTAAAGTGGAGCTCTGGTTTGGGTTAGGGTTAGGTTTAGGGTTAAGGTTAGGGTTTATTCGCTGTAACACAGAGTTGAGGTCACGTGTTTCCTGTGGAGCTCCACTCTACAGGCGTCTGCAGCTGGACCCTTCTTGGATCAGATCTGGCCCAGACCCTATCCGGATCCACTCATTAAGTGCCTCATCCGGCTTGGATCCTGTTTGGACCTGTTCATAAAGCACCTCATCCAGCCCGGGTCCGGTTTGAACCCATTTATGATTCCCGTATCTGATCTGGACTCATTTGGTCCAATACCTTTATTTATAATGAATTACTTGCCAAAAGTAGCTACAGACGAAAACTTGCTCACCAACTATAGATTGCTCTATAAAAGTCAGAACACCTCCCACCAGTTTAACTTTAAACACATTAAAATGCTTTTATAGTGAAGCAGCAAAAGAAGTAAAATCGGGTTAATATTAGCAGGAAATGAATATAGTTCTGATAGGGCTATAAATTCCTGAATTATGCGCAGCCTTAGGCAGGAGCATTTCACCCCATGGCAGATGTACGACTCTAATTCCTTATAGCCTGAAACCAGGTCCCAGTCAGACATCCCTTTACCCCTGACTAAAATAAAGACAGTGCCAATAAAATTCACTTTTGTCTAGCAGAGCCTCTTTAAGCCCTTATCATTCAAAGACATTGATGTAATGACCAATTTCAGTAGAATCAAAAATAAATGGGATGTCAGGTATGTCCATAACATTGGATTTATGATTCTGTTATAAGACCACACGGTTGTAGTTACGGAGATGTAGTGTTCGATTGCTGCTAGTGGAACAGTCTCTCTGTTGTTCATTACTGACCCCAGTCACAGCTCAGCATGTCCAGGACTGGTGGTGTCGTGGTATATAGACATCACCGGCTTCCATGCCTGACCAAATGTCCTGTCTTATCCCGGTCTTGGAACCTAGCAGCCCAGACAGGATGCCAGTGCATCACTGGGCACACAGATAGCTGTCCAGACAGTAATGATGGAGAGCAAGCCGTCATGGCAGAAAGCTCACCGCTCACCGCAGAAAGCTCCTCAGTCCACGAAGAGCCCATCTCGTGAGCAGCGAATGCAAGAGCACCAAAACATTTCTTAACATCGACAAGCTGCTCATCTGACAGCTGCTCCTGTTTTATTTAAGTCTTATCACCAGTACTACGTTTTTCTTCAGTTCCCGTTAACATTGTTCTGCATGGAACCCTACATTCAAAAGTCAGGCCATATTGTGCGGTGAAAATGAATTATATAAGTACATTACGGTGAATACGTTTCACACATAAAAGTATGTATATTAAAAATGAAAAAAATATTATGCACTGAAAAGATACACTTTAGAAATTTCTGAAATATACGAAAAAAGATGATGGGCTGTTGCTTTTCCTGCATCCATCTCTAATAGTCTGGATGTTTGCATGGGTCAGTATACTTTATTATCTGAGTGTAACTGTGAGTATAGCCAAGAGATTTGCCTACTTATATACATTCCATGATTCCCTGGAAACACAAATCTGATTAGGATTGTCTTTCAATTTCCTGACACTGACAACCCACTAACCTAATTACCCACAATCCCCAAGAGGACAATCTTTCCTCCCAGCAAAATCTGATAGATCCACAGCTAGGTGGTTTCTATGAAGCCTAATTCCTTCTCTCAAAATCTACATTACTTTCACATTCAAGATCACGGACAAACTAAGTATATCCAAGACACACCGTCTTTAGAGCACAGACTAAGTATAATGTCAGATTATCCTCCGAAATGTAGTATTATTACTGCTTTTGGAATTTCACATAATTTTGGCAGCCCTTTTTCTTTCAAACATGCCACGTAACATAAAAATAATCTTTCTTCTCATGCTTCGGAAAGCATCATCCTTTTTCCTCTGGCTGCTGAAAGAAGCATTTTCACTGCGCTCCAGAGTCATGTTCTCTGTAAGGCTTTCAGGAAATCCTATCGCTTGGAAAATGACCAGAACCCAGCAAGGGACACGCCGACTGGTGCTGCTGTCCACTTCAGGTGCTGCAGTTACTCAGTGGCCGACTGCAGACACGCCCCGGCATGGCCGCTGAAGGCATTTCCGTCTATTCACGCTGCCCTTGTGAGCATGACGCCTCCAGCTTTCGAACAGCTGCTCACTCAGACTGGGGGAAAGACCTCAAGTCTGAGAAGTGTCCAGGAGGAAATCACTGTTGACTGTTTGGATTACCAGCTAAAGATGGCTGATTACCTGTTTCTAAATATCTGACTTTTTGTGGATTGTGGTACATGGAGCTGCTTTCGTGGTTGCCATGGTGACATAGTGGCTAACACAGCACCCTTAGCTTCCAGCATTGCATCCCCTCTCTGGTCTGCTGACGTTTGCATGATCTCTCCATGTTACATGGGTTCCTCCTGCATATACTGAATGTGTAGTATGAAAGTTTGCAGTGGTTTGTGTCTACCGCTTACAACCAGGAGAGATGCCTGGCATTTGTCTTTGTTTGTTTTTCCGTGACAATAAGAGTCAAGAGCAAAGCGGCACGTGGAGCCCACTGAGATTTTTCTGGAACTTTCATTGTCTCCTTCAGGACATGTGACTGAGGACATGATGGCCGAGTGGCGTAAGCACCACACATTCCTGCTGCGTGACTGACAGTGTGGCCAGGGAAGTAAAGCGGGGTTGGGGTGTCAGCTCTTCACAGAGAAGGGTGTGGGACGCCCCCTGTGGGCGGGGCGCTGCACGGGGTTATTGCAGCCGTAAGTGCTGGTTCTCCACCTGACACCGGTGCTCCTGTTTCAATAAGAGGGCCCTTTAGAAGGACCTGCTGGCCAGGTGGGGGCTCTATTTCGAGTTTCACACCTGCTCTGGGTGTCACTTTCGAGGGAACATGTTGGGATCGTATGTGGTGCTGGGGGTAACTTGGGGGGAGGAGGGGGGACCACAGCCAAACCTCAAAAGCCCAAAGTTGGAGTGTTTCAGGGCTGCTGTTTCAGTGATTGTTGTCACCCCTTCACTTATTGGCTGTTCAAAGCCACACCCCTAAAAAGGCCCGCCCACATATACCGCTTCCATGAATGACACCATGAATGACACCAAGCCTGCTTGGGCAGGGTCCACCTTCAATCTTAAAATGTCACGTGCAGCCTGGCTTCTACTAGCCTGCTGTCTCTCTTTCTTCCCTGAATGCTCTTAATGTTGCACTTGTCATCACTGAATAGTCTTAGCTATTCTCATCACTGAATAGTCTTAGCTATTCTCATCATTGCATAGTCTTAGCTATTCTCATCACTGAATAGTCTTAGCTATTCTCATCATTCAATAGTCTTAGCTATTCTCATCATTCAGTAGTCTTAGCTATTCTCATCATTGAATAGTCTTAGCTATTCTCATCATTGAATAGTCTTAGCTATTCTCATCATTCAATAGTCTTAGCTATTCTCATCATTCAACAGTCTTAGCTATTCTCATCATTGCATAGTCTTAGCTATTCTCATCATTGCATAGTCTTAGCTATTCTCATCATTCAATAGTCTTAGCTTCTTGCTTCCTGCTTTGTTGGACATTGTTGTGTAGCTTTTGCTCCAGTACTGCTTACATTTGTACCTGGCCATTCACTGGAAGCTCAGCTTAGCTGCTGCATAGTTACCTGTTTTTAGCAATAATTTCTCTTGTAGCCTTTGATTACTTCATTTGAAGCACATCAACAAAAATAAAATGCTCAGCTGTATAAATAAAATTCACTTTTGATAAGAGCAACTCAAATTTAGCTAGAAATTTTGTGTTGCGTAACGTAACACTGCATGTGCTGCATAGTTGACTAACTTGAGTATTCTGTGACTGTGACTATATTTAACTGGTTGATTTAAATGAAGTCTTGGTTTGGATTTTTACTTTCTGGACCTGAACTATCCCCCTGTGACACTGAGACATCTAGCAATGTAGCATGACTAATGGGATGATGAAGCTAAGTGCTGACAGCCGAGGAAGAGCTTGAACAAATGGGAATCATTTGGGCATGATTTTAGGGCAACAGAGTGTTTGGAGGAATGATTTCTGTTTTTGCATCCACATGGGTTTCTTCCCACATCTGAATTCATGATGAATTTGCTGGAAGTGTAGTCATGAATGGCCTTCAGTGGATTGTACCCCGTATGAATGAGTGTTCCCTGCCTTGTGCCCTGACGTCATATCATCACTGTAAGTATAAATAAGAACTTGGATGGAGGCTCCATATAGACCATTTTATGAAGCTCAGTTCCACCTGAACATAGCCAAGCGCAGTATAATAATTTAGCTTTTAGCTTTCCTCAGAATTTATCTTCATTTTCTATACAGCAGAAATGATTATGATAAAGGAAGCCTTTGCGATGATACGGGTGCTTAAAACAGCTCTGTCTAAAAGACGGCAGAGTCACCTCTCTTGTTGTCTGGGTTCAGTGCCCAGCCTTGTGATGTTATCCCTACCCCTCTCTGATCTCAGCCCATCGATTAGATAACAGACCTGCTCCCCCAGACATCTTATTCCATGATCGATTGCTTCCTCTTTGTGCAATAGCCCAGATGCCTCCCCTTAACTCATGTACACTCTTCTTTTTATGAAGATCAAGCGCATACCGACCGAGTCCAAAAGCGGCCTATTTCAGACAGATATGCAGTCGATGGGATACACTAGTGTAAACCATCCTTGGGACCACTGGGTCCCTGGTTGTGCTGCATTTATATTTTAAGGATAAAGACGGGAGGAGAGAGGAAGATGAATTTATGTTTCACCAAAAGAAACCCTGGCATGTCTCTCACAATGACATCACCAAGACCTCATATCAATACTCTTTTTTCATGGCTGAATCACTTCATCTTTACAGTACGTTCACTGATGCTGCCACGTGAAGTGATGCTTTCACTAAGCCTCTCACTAATGCTGGGACTGCCATGCCCGACTCTCCTGGCATCTCCTCACCTTCCTTAAGCATCCCCACTTTCAGACACTTGGTGAAGCGGCAGGCCTGGCAAGACTTGCGTCTCCGTTTTGTGATCTCACACTCGCTTGTGGCTGGGCAGCTGTACTCGATGTTTCCTAGGGAGAAGGAGACATGAAAGTGAACAAAAAATATCTATCCTCCATTTAACCTTTCATCCTTGTCACGGCTGTAGGGGGGCTGGGGCTCATCCCAGGCAGCACATAGCGCGAGGCTGGAGCAGAGCTTGAATGGGAAGCCTGACCATTGCAGTGCACACAGACACTCATGTGCTCACACAAACATGCAGTCATTTACTATGGCTGGCATAGAGACGCATATTAGGCTAACTGTAGAGCTGGAGGAGGAATTCCATGTGACACTAGGAGGACATCCAAACTCTACCCACACAGGTGGAGGTGGATTTGAATCCCCAACCCCAGCAGAACCAGGCAATAAGCACTCAGAGTGTTAAGCAGTCTGTTTACTCATAGAATTTACATCCACAGAAATAATCAAAAGCTTTTTTAGCAATGAAACATTCTGGTTCAACTACAGGCTGTAAAACAATGTGGGAGCACACAGCCTAAGATTTCCTCCGTGTGTAGGGGGGTAGAATTTTATCCTGGGGCTAATCTGGTTAGTTCATTAGTTTAACCACGTAAATTGCCAACCAAGCACCATCCTTGCCAGACTATTGGCATTCTTGCAACCAGCTTCCAGATGTAGTCTGAAATGCTTCTCAGTGCTGAAGGAGCTTCCACAAGGTCTGGGCACAAGTTGGTTATGTTGCTCTTACTCTTCGATCCACCTCATCCCAAAACCAGGCCTATAGTGTTTAGGTTGGGAGGTTGTGGGGGGGGGGGGTCCTCATCTGTCCAGCACTCTATCACAATATAGTAATTACCACATAACCCCATATCCCATGGTTTTTGTCAAGTCCACTCATAATTTACTTAAAATTAATTTGAATTATACTATTAATTTATTTTTGATTGCCCTTTTACTGCTTTTTAAAATGTAATATTGTTGCATTACATTTACTTTAATTATTATTTTTGCTGCTTAATTCTTATTTCTTGTGTGCAAGTTTCATGTTATTTTTATATTTTACAATGTTTGTATTTTCCCTTGGGTTCACTCTTAACCTCAAGGAGTGCTTAGGGTTGGTCAGTGAATCTATAATTTTGACAGGTACTATATATACTATAGATATGTGTGCTTATAAAAAAGAATTCTTTCAGAGTTAATTTTATGAATCGTTATGGTGAATTTTTCCTGAGTAATACCAGTGTGACCCTAAAATCACAGCTGGTGTGTATAGCTGCTCTGAAACCAAAGAGTGACAGTTGCAGGGCTATTTTACGGCATCATGTCAGCGGTGTAACTTGCCTGGCCGGCACCTCCTGATCGCTGTGGACGAGGTGCCAGTGCCTGTTGTGACTACGACAAGCCCCGGTGACGACAGCGTGGCCAGCTGCACATCAAAGACAGCGAAAAGGCCACAGCCAGTCCCTGTGCCTCACTGATGTGCCAAAATAATCACAGGATTATGACTTCCTGGAGCGCCATGGCTGACCAGCTGCCGGGGGTCACCTGAGGGAACGGTGGCCCCCATGGTAGGTTACTGTAGAGGGTGCAGGCTGGCCCAGAGCTAATCAGCACCCTACACACTTCCCAAGAAATGTCAGTGAAATCCCGAGAGAATCTGGGCTGTCTAGTTGTGGAGAAGCTTTTTATTTTCTTCTCTATTCCTGCTAATTAGGACTAAAAGTTACATTTAAAGCCATGTTTTTTTCTCCTTTGTCATTACACATGTATGCCTGGTCACAGTCATTATTTATGTTATTAGTCAGGCCTGCCACATACCCATTTATTCTTGGTTTATATCCCCAATCTGCCTCATAAAAATCCTACTGCTCCATCTGCAGACTGGAGCCCTAATCACTCTCCTGTTTATCCTGCCGAAGAGGGTGTCTCTGACCGAGGGAAATCCTCTTTCCCTGAACCTAGCGGTCGACACGATACCTGAGCTTCCCCCCAGACCCAAAGGGACAGTCTCCCCCCTCCCTAATGAAAAGCCAGCTCCTTACCCCAGGGCTGGGGTTATTGACGGGAGTCCCGTGGCTTGGACAAACGGAGGAGGCTTAAGCCCATTATATGCAGCCCCCCCGGGAAGGAAAAAAGAGGAGAGGACATATCCTTTCATGTGGTCCTGTCTTCATCCCCTTTGTCGTACCTGGACAGCTGTCTGTTTAAACGTCCATCACGTGAATTTTAGTGCCATTACATGCCACTAGGACAGGTGTATATTTGGTGATCAAATCTTTATGATACATAATATGAAAAAAATATTCACTCATTAATGATGCTTAACGATGTGGTATCGCCAATCAGGGAAGAAAAACAGCAGTACTTTGAAAGTCAGATTCACTGAGCACAAATGATGAGTGACCATGGTGATCAGGTACATCTGAAAACATTTCATTTAACTTTCTTGGTAGCTACCTTTGGTAGATGCTGCTAACATTCTGAGAACTTGGTGTAATTTTAGCCGACAGATTAACTCTATTCTCTATAAATTAACTGAACATAACATAGACTGCTCACTCAGATCGCTCACACAGACCACTCACACAGACCGCTCACTCAGACCTCTCAGTACCATACAGACATCACAAGACCCAAAACCATGAAAACAGCGAGGAGATCCACATCATCTTACTTGAGCATTTCACCTTTTATAATCCATACAGGAAAGACCAGACTATCGAAATAAACACTCCACATGCACAGGAAAGCCATGCCTACACAGTGTACGCTGGCATGCTGAAGGAGCTGATGTAGAGAGGAATACCTTGTATTGTCCGTTTGAAAAAGGCTTTGCACGCCTCGCAGGAGGCTACACCATAATGGAACCCCGATGCCATGTCACCACAGACCAGGCAGAGCCTCTTGGACACAGGGCTCAGGGCGTAGGTACACTTCACAGATACATCTTCTGCAGTGGCACTGGGCCAGACATCATCGTAACGTCGGTGGTAAGCCCTGGCACCAGGCGTACTGGGCACCAAGGTGGACGGGGAGTCAGGGCTGTAGGCCTGGCTGGTGCCGGTGGCCATGTAGCCGCCACTGGTGTCTGAGGTGCTGCTGGGGCTGGCTTGGCTAGCTGTTTCGAGGGCCGAGGAGGGGCTGGAGGGCTCCATCTTAATGAAGGGCCTGCAGTGGTGGCCATCTGTAGCCATTCTGCTCAGCAGCCTGGAACGAACGAGAACACCAAAGAAGACTCAGATTAAAGGGCTCTAGCAATATCCTGAAGGTGCATGATCCACCTGAAGAGGCGCCAAGCCTGTCCATGCTAACAGGGAAGTGAAGCTGGATGACTGAGAGAGATACATGCAAGCAGATACTTCAAGCGTGAGGCTATCAGACAAGATCAACCTACTTAGCAGAACAGAGCTGGCAGGAGAAGGGGCAGCTTACATAGAAGGAACTAGTCTGACCAATCACTTTCCAGTGAGAGATATGCAATGTGAGCTGTCACATTAAATCTGCATTGTAGAAGGAGAGAATCTGATTGAGTATTGATTTACTGTCAGCTGGACAGTAACAGTATTTGTGAATGGTATGCTCTGAGATAACTGAAATGCAGCCTCCAGTCAATAGACACACAACATGTATGCTTTTGAGCAAATTGGACCTTTTTAGTGTTCCATGCATTAATATAAGTCGGAAATATAACACCAGCAAAATCATTTTACCTTCTGTATTCACAGTATCTCCTTTTAAAAAAAATTGTGGCTGCTGAGCTGTTGCATTCTTCACCAACACCTGATTGCTCTGAGAGAGCAGTAATCTCTCCCATGACTTGCGTATATCATCACAACCATAACAGTAGTATGCAGGTGCTCCGTTAACGCCATCAGATTTGCAGTACATTTGTTATCCTTTCAAAGACTTCCATATGACTGGTTGGAATTGCATTTGTTTCTTATGATGTGATAGGCTTCTTGTGTGCTATCAAGCAATGTTACTTTTCAGCAGTTTCTTATGTTTTTCATTTTCTTATCGTTTAAATTTTATAAACGATAAGTCAGTATTATTATAGGTGATTATATTATACGATATTACATTATAGTCAGTTATATGATATTTATATCACCCAGTCCTAGATGGAAGAGGAGATGTCTATTATAACCAAATGCCCAGAGGTTCTCAAAATACGGGTAGGATAATATATTCATGAAACCATCCATTGGCTTGAAAATAATCCCGGAACCGTGTATTTCCCAAGCATTAAGTGGGATTGTTTATGCGAATCTCCCTACATATCATTTGATAAGTATCATTTTGCACATACTTATCACATATTAACAGACAGTCAGCACAGGCACCTCATGTGTCTGACACGGTTAAATAGCTGTGAAACGAATGAGATGAACTGACACCAGCTACTGATACCCTCCAGTACTGCCCTTTGCTTCCATTCAAGCATCTCCATGAGAAAACTACACAACCGCTGCAGAGCACAACATAAGTGCAAAAGACATTGATCTTTTATTGGCTGATTTATCGAGGTTAGGCCAGGAGGATGACCGAGGAGACGAGTAAATGTGAGCCTGATGAACACAGAGAGGGGACAACAAGCATGCTGCCTATACAAGCTTGTAAAAGAGTATATAATCAATACACAGCAGTTTCCCAGGAGACAGTCCCCAGTCCCTGTAATGGAGCTTGGGAGGGGAGCTAGGGGCCGCTTGCCAGGCCCATGCAATTACTTCCACAGCCTTCATCACAATGTTAAATTTAGCCACTCTCTAGCTACAGTACGTCACCCTGCCTTTTCCGAGCCATGAGGTCATTTGGGGCAACAACATGAGCCCTACTATCGCACCACCAGTAAAATGCCGCTACCCAAGACAGATAAGATCTATTGATTGTCCCTTTACTTCCTGTTTCTCAATATCGACCATTAACTGTGCTTCTACATTTCCTTCAAGCTGACCAGTTACAGTGTTTCAGATAAAGGGAGATCAGTCAGAGAATGAAGGATCCCTGTCATGTCCAGTTTGTGAAGGTACCGATAGTCTATGCAAGCGACTGTCTATAACAATACCGTGTCCCTCCCAAGGATGGTCTATTCAGGTGACTGTCTATAGCAGTACCATGTCCCTCCCAAGGATGGTCTATTCAAGTGGCTGTCTATAACAATACCGTGTCCCTCCCCAGGATGGTCTATTCAGGTGACTCTCTATAGCAGTACTGTGTCCCTCCCAAGGATGGTCTATTCAGGTGACTATCTATAGCAGTACTTTGTCCCTCCCAAGGATGGTCTATTCAGGTGGCTGTCTATAGCAGTACTGTGTCCCTCTCAAGGATGGTCTATTCAGGTGGCTGTCTATAGCAGTACTGTGTCCCTCCCAAGGATGGTCTATTCAGGTGACTGTCT
>JAOYFF010000040.1:153971-170763 GCA_025773925.1 Cryptomyrus ogoouensis | reverse complement strand
CTGGCCATCGGTGGGCCTCTCTGGTGAGGGCGGGTCTTTCTACCCCAACCCTGGCATTATATAGCCGTTATACCAGGGCTGGCCATCGGTGGGCCTCTCTGGTGAGGGCGGGTCTTTCTACCCCAACCCTGGCATTATATAGCCGTTATACCAGGGCTGGCCATCGGTGGGCCTCTCTGTGAGGGCGGGTCTTTCTACCCCAACACTGGCATTATATAGCCGTTATACCAGGGCTGGCCAGCCCGTCGGTCTATCTCATCTGATTCCAGGTCAATTGCAGGAGATTAATGGATAATGCTGAATTTCATTGGACCTTGCTGCTTGCCCCTGGATCACTGAGGCTTCTCTGCCACATCCCTCTCTCTTCCTGGCAGGGTTACCCATGCCGATGAGTGGAGGGGCTGGCCACAGGTGGCTTTGAGTGAGTGCGTGCGAGTGAGTGTGGCACACAAATCCCCAGAAAAATTGCAGGTCATGAAAAACAGATGGCTCTACAAAACAATTTTTTTTTTTGCAACACTATTTCCCTATTTACTGATACTGCCAAAACTGCTTGTTTTTTGCCAAATTTTATCTATTATGATGTCTGCTGGGTTGAGGCTTGAATTCAGTTGTTGCATTAAAGTGAAATCATGGTTCCTAAAGTTTCCCCAAAGAGAAATGTGGTTCTGTATGGAAAGGGCGGTGGCCATGAACCTCTCTGCTGTCACACAGGGGTAGAGGGCGACTACGATGAGCATAGTGACCTGGGCCAGCCAAAGCGGTCCAAAGAGCAGAACTCACCCCACCTGATCCTCATGATGCTGCCCCCCCACCGCCTGGACAGCCGGTCCTCATTGCGCAGGGGCAAGCGTGCCCTGGACACCAGCTACTGTTTCTCGTAAGCAGCCCTGAGCCCAGGACAGACACACTGCATGCTAAATATTCCGGTTTTATTTTCATCTGCATGTTTAGCCACACATTACACCAGCATTACACAGTTTTTGCAGGTTGAAATATCAAGTGCCTTAATGGACCATTGAGTGTAATCACTGGATGTGGCATGTAGACACCTTATGAAGATAAAAACTCCAGACTAAATGAGGGAACTGAACAGGGTCTGAACCACGGGCATCAAACTGTGCAAGCATGACCAAGTCACGAGTGACATCATGCAAGTCGAGACTTCTTTATTGTACTGGTCCTGTGCCGGCCCATAAATCTAGCATCAGTCAATTTAGCAAGAATTATTATGCACCTGGTCCCACAGGTCTGTCAAGTTTATGCGCTCAGCCGTGGCACTTGGGAGCCTTCAATGATCACCAAAAGCCACACAAGAATGTAAATATGGTTGCTTGCTTTTACGGCAGAAAGGAGACACTCAAAAAACAGTACATCTGCGCTTTTGAATTTCATTGTTTTATTTCTCTTCTTGTCTGCAGGAATTACGAGGAGAACTGTTGTGTGCGATCCCTCTACATTGATTTTCGCCAAGACCTGGACTGGAAGTGGATACACGAGCCCAAGGGCTACTATGCCAACTTCTGCTCTGGTCCCTGCCCCTACCTCCGGAGTGCCGACAGCACTCACAGCACGGTCAGACCTCCAGGGGGCCTTTCACAAATCCCCAAGCCTGCATACTTATCTCTTTCAGTATTTCTGCTTGCTAATTTACACCAAAGCTAACATGTCATCGATCACCAGGTTATTGTTTCACACCAGCTCATGCTAACGTTTTTCATGACTGTTGGCTTACGCAAGTAAGTTAGTGCGAGTGAATGTATCAGGAGTTTTATTGCATCATCCAATCCAGTTAAGTGAGTTTACACAAACCATTGTAGCAGAAGCACATGGAATACAATTCCCATGAAAAACAACGTGAAGAGCAGAAGTTGTATTCCAGTGTATTGGGTTAAGAAAAATCATACATTTTGTTTCTGCATTTTGCTACCTAGTAATAGCCTGTGAAATGTAGGTTATGGATAATACGAGGTACATCCATCCATCTATTTTCTCACCACTTATGCTCAGGATTGTGGATGAGGTCCAGTTATTGAAGCAAAAACTTCAATAAACCTCACTATGTCCATTAGACATCAGAGGTGGACATTTCATGTCCATAAAGTAAATGTCCAGTCCAGTACTCTTTGACTTTGATTCTTTATACTCAATTGGCTGTAACAAAATCTTGGTCTGGAGTTTTACTTTATAGACTTGAATTGTCTGGCTCTGCTGGACATACAGAAGAGCCCCTGATTCTGTAAAGCTTCACATGTGTAAATGAGCTCTTGTGTTGGTGATGCCCTTGCAGCTGCTGAGCCTGTACAGCACCCTGAACCCCGAGGCTTCAGCCTCGCCCTGCTGCGTGCCCCATGAGCTGGAGCCCCTCACCATCCTCTACTACCTGGGCCGGACGCCCAAGGTGGAGCAGCTCTCCAACATGATCGTCAGATCCTGCAAGTGCAGCTGAGGGCACTGGACCCACTGCAAGATGATTACCTCAACATGCCGCCTCCCCACCCCAAGCCCTCACTCTTCCCAACACTATCTATTAGGCGTAGCACCCCACCTCCGACCTTAAGGACGACACATCGCCAGCTGCTCCGCTCACACACGGACCTCCCTGCCCAGGCGCTCGGGTCCTCAGCATGAGGATTTGTCCCCAACTCACAAATCCTCATTCTCAATGTTTTCTTTTTTTACAGTTGCCAAGTATTATAACTGTACTTTATTCCTTTGGACAAACTCTGGGCATTTACTACAAAAAAATCAAAAAAATGGAGGGAAAATGTTTGCGCCACCCTGCTCAGGAGAGCTGCTGGATTACGAGCATTGCTGTGGTCGTAAGAAGAGAAGATCTTTATAGGAGCACCCCCAGGGCTGACTACACGAAGGGGTGAAGGTGACTGTTCTTCGACCAAAGTGTGGTACAGCCATGGGAAAATTGTTTTTCTGGGAGCGCTGACTTAAAGCCTGTGTGTGCAGAGGGGTTCATCATACTGGAAACCACCAGCACTGTGTAATCCAAGAGCCAAACACTGTTCATCTGCGAGGTTATCCGGTGGACTCTAATAGTCTTAGGAAAAAATGCAACATGCTGGAAAAAGACATTTGTTGAAACACAATCAAAACTGTATATGTTGTCATTGTTGAGTTTACCTCTGTTGTAACAGATTTTTTAGGGATTTTTAGTTAATAAATAAAAGCTGGCGTATACTGTTGTACAATTTATGTCACCTTGTGAACGTTTTACTTTTCCAAATTGTTTTTTGTCGCTATTACCCCAGAAAACACTTTTTATATTAAAAACTGATCTTTGACACATTGCTGTGACATTTTTTCCATCACTGGTTAAACTAGGGCCACAGATGGAGGCTAAGCAGAGAAAGCTGGGATTTGAACCCACAACCTTGGAACTGTGAGGCTACAGACAGAGCTCCCCCCTGAGCTGGCCACATACTCTGGCACTGGAAGAGCATCAGCTCAAACTGCCACAGCTTATGGGATCCTGTAGTTATATCAGCATGTTTACCAGAACAGGGCCTCAAATCCATGAGGGATTAATGCCAATCACAATCCACTGTTTTTTGAAAGGAAAAAAAACGTATATGAAGTTGTTAAAGTGTATACTACAGGGACAAAGTGTATACTACAGGGATACTACATTATATTACAGCAAACACAAAAATAAAATATAAATATAGAAGACATGGTATTACAGCAGCAGAAGTATGACAAAGCTCGAAATTTAGATTTTATTTTGTTAATGAATCCTTTAAGCTTTCAAATTTGTTGGTTTTGAAAGTGTCTTGCGTGGAGATCTCAATAAAAGATTTTCAACATAATGACACTTTTCATTAAATATAATGATTGTACAGCAGTAAACAAAACAATCATTTAGCATATAGGCGTGACGCATACATTGGCATGGTAGGGGCAGCACACAGTCCCTAACACGGGGTCCTTCGCCTGGCAGACTGTCTTTCAAAGCTGCTTTACTGGAGGTTCAGGGAATCCACAACATACTCTGCCTCAGGCTTTACCCAAAGGGCTGAGCGGCTGCTGGCCGGGGCCTGTCATCAAGTTAGCTGACAAGCAGAGGGGGAGCAGGGTCAGCCAGCCGGGCAGCAGCCCTCATTGGGCTCTGGGGGGGGGGGCGTCAAATGGGGTTCCCCAGTGCTGCTCCTCAGGGGCTCCAGGTCATGCGAGATTTAAACACACTATGAAAAGGTCTAGGAACTCTTCTTACCTGCTGTTGTATCTGTTCATTAAGGATAAATGTCTTCCGTAAGAACATAAAGATCACAGAAGTGTAATTTTTGCTGCCTGTCTGAGTGCTGAAAGAGGAAGGCCCTTTTCTCCAGGAGTCTCACATCTCACACAGCTGCCTCTCTCTGCTCCCCATTCACTGAGCTGGCCCAGCGCCAGAGGAATCCCGGTCTGGACAGGCTGCTAATGTTTGTGCTCCCAAACAGTGTCCCCTTTCATAGGCCTTCCTGGGCCCTGTTTGTTTTTCAGCGCAGCCAGAGAGAACAGCAGCTGCCTGGCCTCTGATCAGCTGCACATCCCTGCATTTCCCAGGTATGCTTAAGGCCCTCATCAGCTGGGATCATTTGCTTTATATTCTTGGCAGATTTATTTATGGCAAATTATGCTGGTTAAAGGTCAGGTTTTAAATGCTTTTCCAAGTGTACAACATGAATATCTTATAGTTTGGAAAACATTTTTTTTTTGCAATGACCAATTGAATTTTAAATATAACTTAAATTTTTCACTTGTCTATATTATTGGATTAGTGCACAATACTGCATTTATTATTCTGTGTACCCTGGCATGATAACACCATCATTATTGTTTTCTTTTAACCTCATTTTAAATAAATGTTTGATGCCAGAAAAGTAAACACTGCATGTATATCAGGAAGAGATAAGACCAGATAAGTTAGATACATCGGCTATGCTTGATGTCATGAACTGGGAATTTTGGGAATTTATAGATTAATGCATTCATCTTTTCTCCTGTCTTGTTGAGCTTTGGCTGGACGGAGCCCAGCCTACCTGTTTCACAAATGACCTTCAGTCAGTACTTCTGTCTTTCCCCTAATCTGAGCTGGGCCCCACACAGTAGGACTCTGTTCCTTGTGGTGGATCCAAACGCCGTGTCTGCTGGTCAGCACATCGGCAGCACACATTCTGTAAACAGCATTAAGAGAAGCCTGGCCTTTTCATACTACATGCTGGCCCGTTATCTCCAAAGAATACCGCAACCCTTCACCCCTGAAGTATCTCCCAGCCCAGTTCATACTGAAGCATAATAAATACAGAGCCAAGACAATACCTACTGCTATGAAATGTATTTATGACATTCAGTGGTTGCTCTGTGAAGATGGGTCACTGATGTGCGTACAGGGTCTTCGATAAGGCTGGCCAGCCTCCACGTGCCTGCTCAGCAAACGGAAGCTTCCCTGCTGTACAGGTGCAGTCTGGTCACAAGCTACAGCTAGACAGCAGTCAGGAAAATAACTGATGACGACAGAATAAAGCAAGAGTATATAAATCTACAGGCTGAGTTAAAAAATGACATTGGACGAGCTAAAAGGAATGTCGAAAGGAAGATCGCATTGGAGGCTAAGGATGACGTTAAAAGTTTCTTCCAGTATTTTNNNNAGGCCTGCTGCACAGGCACGGCATCCCAACTTTTCAGCAGTAAGGTGTGGCTAGACAGCAGTCAGGAAGGCCTGCTGCACAGGCACGGCATCCCAACTTTTCAGCAGTAAGGTGTGGCTAGACAGCAGTCAGGAAGGCCTGCTGCACAGGCACGGCATCCCAACTTTTCAGCAGTAAGGTGTGGCTAGACAGCAGTCAGGAAGGCCTGCTGGACAGGCGCAGCATCCCAACCTTCTGAGCCCGAGTTGTGAGTAGACAGCCTTTAGGAAAACCTAGCCTGTGACGATGGCCAGTCGCAACATGCATATTTGGAGAGCACTGCAGTCCTGCTCGATTGGAGTTTCCAGATCAGGCTGACAGACATGCAGTGCACACATCTCAACATCACTCTGCTGCTGCAATAAAGTCAATGGGTCCCTTTCTTGGCCAACGGACTAGAAAGAGCTGAACAAAAGAGAGAGGAGAAAATAACAGCTACCCACTTATAAAAAGAACCTTGTCTGCCAGAACTATCATTAGTAACACTATTTAGTTGAGAAATAGATGTTTTTTGTTATCTAGGGTCAACTAAAATTACCTGCTGTATAAAACACACTGAGCCAGGAACGACTGAATAAGAAAATTAATGTTTGGATTAGTTATTCAAGCTTTGCACAGAATAACTTCCAAAGACCTGCAATGTGCCAGTAAACCTGGTGTGCTCCTTGATGGAGGCACACCTGTCTGAACATCCATTGGAAGTGCAGGAATCATGTGACTGCAGCTTCGGAAACCTCCTGCTTACTTACATGCTATACTTGTAAGTTTTATTACCAGTTTCCCATACAGTACGTAGCGCATTTCACAGGGAAGCCTTGTCTGCTTTAGAATACAGCTATACCAGCCTGTAAGGTATTCAGGGTGACCTCTCACTCACAGCCAGTGCTCAGCATGTGTTTTCTGTTGCAATTTCACCCTCTTCAGTGTGAAAGGTGTGTGGGGTGGGCTGAGGGGGGAGGGCAACACTAAACCGATCCGTCGTGCCACAGACAAAATAGCAGAGTAACGCCCCTAGCAGCTGAAGCCGCCCAGACATGCGAGCCCCCGGGCTGTTAGATTAGGGTGATGAACATCAGCCTTCTGCCCCTGGGGGGTAAGAAGGCCCCAGGCAGCCCCTGACATACCCAAGGCAGCCTGGATAATAGTCAGGGCTACTGTATTTGCGGCAGTTTGCTTTATTACAGCAAAAACTGTCAGCATTCCAATGTGTTTCAGAAGATGTCTAACAGTGATGCAGTCACCAGGATGCAGTCACTATGACCTTCAGAAATATGGTTTACATTCAGCACTGCTGTTTGAATGTGGCAGAACAAGTACTAAAGCAATGTGTTGTTAGCTACACTGGATTATATCAGTTCGGCTTTGATAAATACTATTTTCTTATTGGGCCAGAGATGTCACACGGATGTCATACGGATGTCACATGGATGTCACATTGATATTGATCTGGTAGTCCCTGCAGTTCTAGGGTGATCCAAAAAAAGTTCATGAGACATGACAAGTTTAATTTTGTTCTATGTTTAACCACTGTTAATTGTGTCAAATTGTAAGACTTTTGGTGAACATTTGGAGTTTGCTCAAAGACAATTTAATACATAAAATGAAAATACTGAAAAAATTAATTTCCACCAAACTTTGTACTGCAAATAAATGCACACAGAAAGAACTTAAAATACATACTTTCTCATTTATAGCTGAAAATAGGCCTGTTGGTTTGCATATGCATCATAAAGCTTCATCAGTATGCAAATAGCCGGGGTCTATCTGCGGATGTGGTATTCCTGCACACTGCCAAATTCCTAGAACTTTGCACTTGGCCAGGTGAGCTGCCTCTTTCAAAGCAGCATTTTTATCTATATGGAAATTCATCATAAGTCGAAGATCGTCACCTTTGGTTGGAAGATGTGAACTGCACAGTTCATCAATCCCCTTCCCTAACAGCCATCGTTCAGCACTGCTTATAGTTTTCGCCATTCTTACTTCTTAGTTTGCCAAACAATTTATATCCTAAAATGTGCCAAAACCTCTGTTTTCAGTTGCCTGTTTATCACTATTCTTACCTTCTTCTTTGCAGTACAGTATTAGTATTTGTTATTATTCTCCTAGCAATATGTAATGCCTTCCTGGCCATCCGACCCTCGCTCTAATGAGCCATGGCTCTTAAATGTATGTCTTGCCTCTCGTTCCAGCCCTTGTGTGATTCATTCTAGCTGCCTCTCATTTTCCTCCCTCGTTAGTCTATGTATAAAAGAGCTCCCCAGTCCTGGCATTAATGTCAATTCTGTCTGTGGCTCATCTCTGTACTCCAGTTTTGCTTCCCCTGTGGTACCGTTCTTTTCTTTAAGGTCTTTAGGTTGAAATAAACCCTGTTCGCTTGCTCAATCTTCTGCTCCCATGTTCCTCATCCCTTGGTGCATGACACAATGAACTTTTTGTTGTCAACAGCAGCATCAAAGAATATCTATTTTGATGATATTTCTAAACAGCACTAGTACCCAACCAATATTTAGTTTTACGTAAGTAATAATTCCTACCCACAATACCATAGTGGCTTGATCAGAGCAAAACTGACCCAGTAGTGAATGTCAGGAAGAGCCAGTCTATCCCTATACGGATTATATTTTAAGAGCACACTGGAACATTAGTAAATGCTTATTCAAATGCTCTGAAAAAGTAACTACAACTAGTTTATTCTTTTTTTTTTTTTCTTGTTAGCTGTGGTATATCACATATTTTTACACAAAATGACTAACAAAGATCATTACCATACTGGTAACAACAATATATTATTTTGCTATTACATATGTATTAACCACAAACAAAGTATGAGTTACAAACCGATCACATGTTTTTTCATCATTAAACAATCATGATACATGTTTTATCTGAAGTAGTTACTATATTTCTTACTATATCTGGTGATTCTGTAAACTTTTGTGAACTACTGAAGGAACAAGTCATGAATAACACAAGTGAAATACCGATTTCATGTGTGTTCATCATTAGTGAATTGTGACCCTCTTTTAATCCAAACAGTTATTATATTGGTTACTATATCTGTTAATTCTTTAAACCTTTCTGAACTACTAAAGGAACAAGTAATGAATACCACAAGTGATCTTGTGTTTGTATATCATTAATGAATAGTGACGGATCTGAAGTAGTTACTATATTTATTCATGATTTGTACTTCAGTAATAAATGACTTATTACTAAGCATTTGTGCCCTGTCAAGTAAAGTGTTACGATAATATTTTCTAACTGGACTGGAATACTTGCAAGGCAGGAAAAGCAACTGGAAGATGGATAGAGTTGTAGGTACATCATGTCAGTTCCTATATCTTTCCGGAGAGAAGTTAAGACAGGAACACAACTTTCTGTTTTATGTACTGGTTTGATTGTCAGTATTGTCAGTATTTGAGAGCACAGACATCTCCAGGACATCTACCTCTTTTGGAACATGACTGCTGAAAAACTGTGGGGTGATTTAGCCAGTGCATCAGGCAGACATTCTCAGTCCGTGGATCGGAGCCAGTACCTGGTGGACTGAGCTCTCAAAGCACTGCTGGGCTCATCCACTTGCCCCCCCCCCAACTTGAGTTGTGTCATCCTTGCTGGGCTCTGCTGACCTGGAACGCTTATGTGGATACATTTTGCTTTGCTTTGTTTCTGTGTTTTATAAGATGCCCTAACGAACATATCTGCAAGGCCACAGCACAAAGCTCACCAAAGAACAGAGATGACTGGATGAGCTGTGCCCCTCACCCGAAGACAGAGCCCGCCCACCCACAGTCTCCTGGTTAGTAAGTAGCACGCATTAACAGACTGTTAACTAACAACTGGAGCTCTCCCATTATGGAACTTCACCAGTACATGAGCCACATATTTGGAACAATTACTTTTACGTCAGTGAACCAAGCTGTTTGTGGAAACAGAGTGTAGGGGCTGAGATAGAGAGATAATGTTAAGGCCTGTTAGCACAGCATGGGATCACAGTCAGTGAAAGACCCCTCTGAATATTACCCAGAAATAACTGCCTGGGCGTGGTTTACTGCAAAAGCAACCTGAAGGTAACTAACCGCATTTTCAAGTTCAAGTCTTATCTAGAGCACAGAGAAAAGAAAAATGAGTTCTTTCATAATTATTCCCAGGTAAACATGAGCTACATAAGTAATTTAAAGTTTTATCACATAAGAAAATTATTATTAAATAATAATAATGCAAGCCTGATTAAATAACTAGTCATTAAAAATTTAACAATGGGTATAGAGACACTAAAATAATAATTCTTCATGATTTAAGGCACTTTTGGCAGCATTTGCAGTAACTTTAGCTGCTTCTCCTCCGGACAGCCTCTATCTAGGCAGGAATGCTCAGCTTCATCACTTTTTGTTCAAACTTACCTTCTATTTGCTTTATTAGGAAGTCAAGCTATTATTTTGGGAGTAAATTAGCGGGGGAGTTAAACTGTAAAACTGGTCCTTGACTAGCAGAGATTTTTTTACGCAGACACCCAAGAGAGCAATCAAATGTGGGATCCAGCAGAGCCTGAGAAAGGCAGCAGTCTTTGGGAGTACAGGGACCTAGCAAGAGGTTAGGAGAGTTCGTTTGCATTAGGCTGGCTTATTTTCTGTTTTTGGATTCCCTTCTGGAAAAGGTCTGAGTAGTGCTGGTTTGTAAAATGATTAATTCCAAATGCAAAATGAACAAACAATTCTCAGACGTAGTAGCCCTGTTAAGGTGACCTGGGATTATAAGGTCTTCCTGTTTCCTCTGTAGCGAGCACCTGCCTGATCTTCTCAAATGTATGCTTTGGTTCTCACTATTCATTTTCAGTTCAGGTGAAGGACACTAAGTTATTAAAAGAACCACTGGCCGACTGGTTCTCACATGATACCTCACTGCAAGCCTGAAGGAGACAGACAGACAGATGCACCCTGTGCTGACGGGAGAATTCCCTTTCGATTTCAGGGCCTGGAGGCGGCTGTTTCTGTGCAGATGCAAAGACAGGAGGCTTTCAGACCACGCAGTCGCAAACAGCTGAAATCAGGGTCCACCCCCTCCCCCCCAACCCTCTCCTCTGACTCAGACCAGTCCTGGGACAATGGCCCTCTATCTGAAAATGCCCTGCCGGAAACGTAGAGGGGGAGCAGGGAGCAGGCCCCTGATCAGGGACGCCATCATGCTGCACATTCAAGCCGGGAACCATTTTTCTGAACAATAAATAAAGCTTAGCTGGCATTAACCTCCTGGCCCGGCAATACGGCCCCGGCAGAGAGGCATTACCAAGGTAATGAGGGTACACAGGACCTCCTTGTGGGAGCCAAACAGTTCCCCATTCAAGTCCTTATGCAACAACCCCAGGCAGAAACACAACTGGAAATGGCCCAACTAGGCCACCGTACTCCCATGAAGGGAAGGGGCTGTTTCCTTGTAATTGGTCATATTCGCAGCTTCACTCAAAGCTGACCTCTGATCTGCAACCATCCCTGTCTCTGCTTTTAATTGGATGGTAACTGGCATGCAAACTCACTACGACATGTATGTTCAGCCTTTGTATGCAGCGTGAGTAAATAGACACACACCAACACACACACACACACACATTTATAGAGTGTAAGTTGTTGAGCAGAATTAAAGGACAAAAGGAGTGCAAGGAAAGAATGGCACTTTGTTTTTGGCTTACAAGTTTTAACACTATTGTGGATAGGAATAAAATCAGCAGAGGGGTGTTTCCAGCATCAACAGACAAGAAAAGACACAGAAAATAGACATCAGGCTATAATGTGGTATAGGATCAGGTCTCTGCATGTTCTGGGCCTCAGAGACAAAATAGAGGTCCATTTCCCTTACTGGTAATAAGGCACAGTGTCATGACCTGCTCGTACGATCCTCCTGTTTGCCACGCCCCCCTCGTCACCTCATGTGAATTCCCGATTGTTCTCAGCTGTTCTGCATTTCCGTCCCTGAGTCTTGTGCATTTAAGTCCACGTCAGAGTCCCAGATCTGTCATTGATGTTTTGTTGCCGTCTGCCCTGTGTTTCCCTTGTTTCCCCCACAATAAACCTGTGTATTTTTGGATCCTCGTCTGCCTGCCTTGTCCTTCCCCGTTTCCTGCCTGCTCGCCGGACAGCGGTCATTACACACAGGGGAACAAAATGGACTCGTCACTTGACTGTACAGGACCCCTGGAGGGCGAACCCCCACCCCTCTGCTACCACACAGCTGGAATTGTGATTACATATTTTTGATATCCAGAAATACCCAGCAACTGAGCTATGGCAGTATAGTTCCTGGAAGCCTGCTGTTTATATAGGAATGACTGACCTAACATCAGAAATACTGACTTTATGGCACAAAAATCTGTCTTTCACCGAGTAGTTGCAATTATTAGGCTATGATGTCATTTTTCACTTGCAGAGGCAAAGGTATTGACCAAAGGAGAGGTAAGCAAATGAGATGTTTTCTGCCGTAGGTCCTCTAAATGCAGGCAATCTCTTCTGTGAGGTCATTCAAACTTGTACTCTAGACAAATGTTCACCAAACAAAACAAAATATGGCCTATACCTCCACTCTCCCTAGGGATTATATAGCCTATACCCCCACTCTCCCTAGGGGTTATATAACCTATACCTCCACTCTCCCTATGGGTTATATAGCCTATACCTCCACTCTCCCTAGGGGTTATATAGCCTATACCTCCACTCTCCCTAAACTCCTAGCAAAAGCTTTCTCTGGGGCACTAGGAACAGAGTTCTTGTCAAAGGCTGCCTTTGTAGGCCCTCAAAATGTGTAATGAAATATAAATGAATGCCTGTTTTGGCCTACACATATATACCAAATGCCTATGTATGCTTTAAGTCAGTTTTTTTAATTTACCCTGTGCTCTTCTCAGTCACCAGCAGCCATTTTTATTAAGGATTGCTCGTCCTTGTCTCCCGGCATGTCTGTACTTGCTCACAGACCTGGGTGATTACACCTAACCCTTATCCACAGCTGCATTTCTGTCATTCCTCCCTCTCCATGGATGAGCGTCCTGCGGTTCAGCACATGCTCCTGGTCATACATATGCACATGGCCCACAGAGAATTCGGCTTTTGCTCCAAAATGCCACTATATCGGGCCAACTGCATTCAGTTAATTATCACATGGCATCCCATATCTGAGAGTTAAACAGTGAGAACCAGCAGATTCACTTGGAGGAGCAGGCAGGTGCTTAGCCACAGCGAACCCTTATTATAACCTTATTTTAATGTCATAGTCTCACTGGTCAGGGAACTGGCCATTTGGAAACCTTATTATAACCTTATTATAACCTCATAGTTTCACTGGTCAGGGCACTGGCCATTTGGAAACCTTATTATAACCTTATTATAACCTCATAGTTTCACTGGTCAGGGCACTGGCCATTTGGAAAAATGAGCTGCCTCAGCAAACATTGACACACATATATGATGGGATGCATGATTAAGCTGGGCCCGCAGTGTCGGTCCCAGCAGCTTATACTTCATTCTCTTCAAATTGTGCTTAAATACAGTCACCACACAAGGTCCCTGAAAGAGCAGGCAGCACTGAAAAACTGCTGGATCCATGTCTTGCCCTAAAACGTACCTCCCCCACACACCCCCACACACACATCTGGGGCATATTAAGCTCCAAAGCACTGAGTGCGAACAGGTAGGGTCCACTTGGTTATAGTCTAAGGCTGTACACTATGGGTGGACAGAATGGTAGGTGGAGTCTTTATTTAATGACGATTACAGGAGCCACATAAAGAAGAGTGAGTGTGGGGCCCCAGACTTTCAGCACAGCGAACCCCCTGCCTAAGAGTGCCCTGAGTGAGAGAGGCTGCTTTACCTCCTGGCTGAGAGTGCCCTGAGTGAGAGAGGCTGCGTACCTCCTGGCTGAGAGTGCCCTGAGTGAGAGAGGCTGCGTGACCGTGGGCGCCAGGCATGAGTGGGCAGAGCTTTGAATAATGACGCCTCGATATGCGTGCAAAGACCATGGAAAAAAGGTCCCGGTCAAGGACAGCATAGCTCCACTAATGTCTGAACTTAATGAGGCAAAGCAAAGCGCACGAGCGGCGTGCACGCAAACCTGCCTGCGAATGCAGCCTTTACAGGCACTTATTATAGGACTCGCCGTGCCAAGATAGTACAGCGCTCGGAAGTATTCCCTGAAGAGAGATAGAGAAATAATAGGCATGGTCCAGTGCAACATAAAGGGAGATTATCACTACAATCAATCAGGCAACGTTTATAAAATATAAATATGAGCATTCCTTGTGTGCTGCGGTTATTTGGACTGTATTAATTTTGCAAGATTCCTGAATGGGGTAAACTGTTTTTTTCCTCTTCCTTTCTTTTTTCTTTCCTTTTCTCCAAAAAGCTACTGTTCAATTGATTGCTGATGGTGGGAATGCTGCTTTCACATTCTTTCCACTGCTCATGTCTGAGTTGCTCTTTATATAGCTGCACTTTATATATCTATCTACCAGGCTAATCAGCCACCGCTTCCCAGTGATGGCTTTCCAAGGCCCACTAGCCGCAGAACGCAGAATATTTAGAGACAGTTTACATTCTGATGAGCGAGCAGCTGAACCTCCAAGTCAGAGCGGGTAAGTGCTGGTCCAGGGCACCTTCTGATGGCCTCCAGATGACAGGAAGCCAGGTGGCAGGGGCAGGGAGTATGTCAAATGTACACACACACACACACACACACACACACACACATGCACACGCATGCACGTGCAAGTACAGTATATGTACACAGTAAGACAAACACATCTACACAGACTCACACTCACGCCTGAACTTCAACATGCTGAGACCACAATAAAGCTCACAGGCACATGGCATGCAGATGCAGGCATGCACATACAAGCATGCACGCAGCAGACGACACACTGGAGCATTCTCCGCTTGCAGCATGCTGCATTCGAACCGTAGCCCTGAAGGAGTCCCAGATGTGCTGTGCATAGGAAAAGAAGCCATCTGTTAAAATCATTCTAGATACTACAGTAAGAATCGATTCTGCTGCCATCGCGCACACACGTATATTCGGTGCACACACCAGTGTTTTTATTTCCCCCACGTCGGCCCCCAGTGCTGATCCGGCACCCCATGTTAGGTGACCCTGTGCTGCACCCCACGCTTACCGGAAGAGGCCATGGATCACCACCACCTGGGCTGGACCGACAGCTTACTGGATGATGGATGGCTGTGTGGACATACTGCCTTGAGGAAACTTCCGGTAACTGAATCTGGGGCTTGTGTTTACCTTAATGACTCCTTTCGAAATGAGCTTTAACAGCCCTCGAGGGGGGGCATTTTTAATTTATTTTTTTTTGCTCATTGGTGCTGGCTTGTTTGTCTCTCCTCTGGGGTGCAGATTATGCACTGAGGCCTCCTGCAGTCCAGTGTCCCTGAGGCTTAACATGACCGCACATGATCACACATTCACTCCAGCATTAGACCAACATTACCGATTGATTCACCAGCTTCCCGCTCCCTGATTTCAGAGCTTGGCTTCTGGTCCTCACCTTCACAGTGTCTGCCTGCCTCAAGCAGCAGCCTGGAATACCAACACACATAATAAAATATCAGAGCGCCTCTAAACACATATTATTGTAACACCAGAGAAGGTCAGAATAACAGTGTCATCAGTTAGGATGAACGAACAGCGCAGATCCAGAATGTACATGAACCCTCACAGGTCAGGGAGGCCTTGGCTGAGTCTCCTGTCCGGGAAACAGTATCTCTTCTACATGGTCGATTTTCTGTCTCCATTTCAGCTAGACAGGAATAAGACATGTTATACACACTCCATTTCACCCTAAGGGGACGCCACTGAACAGAGTTAGAAGAAACAAGGCTCTTTGTCTGGGCCAACAACGATTTGTCTCAGTGACACCTCATCAAAAACTTTGACTTAATGCTGGGTGTAGCAAAAAACAGCGAAACTCTGGTGACAAATCACGGTACATATGAATACAGAACTAGAAGCAGACAGTAATAAGAATAAGCACTTGGAAGATGAATCCTGTTTTTGTTGCTGCTGAAGGAGGTGCTGAGATGCTGCCATCAAACACCGGTCCTCTGACCCACTTCTGGAAAGTGGCAGCGAAGTTCAGCAAGGAAATACGACCCTGCCATCTCCAAGCCATTTGCAGGGGAGCAGGACCAGAGCTCAGTGAGGAAAGACGATGCCACTGGCGCAAGCCGGCCCTCCGAGCCATTTTCAGGAGAGCGGGAGCGGAGCTCAGTTAGGAAAGGTGAAGCTGCCTTTGCATACCAGCCCTCTGAGCTGTTTTAAAGGGGAGCGGGAGTGAAGCTCAACAAGGAAAGGCGTCACACGCCGGCTCTCCAACCTGTTTGCAGGGAGCAGAGCTCTGTGAGGAAAGACAACGTCGCCATCACACGCCGGCTCTCCAAGCCGTTTGCAGGGAGCAGAGCTCTGTGAGGAAAGACAACGTCGCCATCACACGCCGGCTCTCCAAGCCGTTTGCAGGGAGCAGAGCTCTGTGAGGAAAGACAACGTCGCCATCACACGCCGGCCCTCTGAGCCGTTTGCAGGGAGCAGAGCTCTGTGAGGAAAGACAACGTTGCCATCACACGCCGGCCCTCTGAGCCGTTTGCAGGGAGCAGAGCTCTGTCAGGAAAGACAACGTCGCCATCACACGCCGGCCCTCTGAGCCCTTTGCAGGGAGCAGAGCTCTGTCAGGAAAGACAACGTCGCCATCACACGCCGGCCCTCTGAGCCGTTTGCATGGAGCAGAGCTCTGTCAGGAAAGACAACGTCGCCATCACACGCCGGCCCTCTGAGCCGTTTGCAGGGAGCAGAGCTCTGTGAGGAAAGGCAATGTCACCTTTGCGCACGCTGGCTTTCCAAGCTGTTTGCAGGAAGCTGGACCGGAGCTTAGCAAGGGAAGAAGACAGTGTAACACGCTGACCCCCTGAGCCGTGTGCGGGGGGCGGGAGCAGAGCCCACTCTACAGTCCTGTCCTCACAGCCCAAAACCATCTATCATCTGCTGCTTGTCCGGGGTTCGGGTCGCGGGGGCAGCAGCTTCAGGAGAGGCACCCAGACCTCCCTCTCCCCAGCTACCTC
>JAOYFF010000040.1:124266-140104 GCA_025773925.1 Cryptomyrus ogoouensis | reverse complement strand
TGGCTTGCTGTCTGCATCAGGGCTACCTTTTGGGTCTCACCAATCGCACTGTGAACTTGACCTTACCATTTAGAGGCTGTGTATGATGGACTGGCTCGCTGTCTGTATCGATGCTGCCTTTTCTCCCTTCCAAATTAAATGTCCAGAAGGGCATGACAGCCTCTCTGCTACCCTTTGCTTTTCACCAAACCAAACACATGTAAACTCCCTTCTAAGTTGAGTTAATTAATGAGAGTTCTATATTTGCACTGGTAGAGCAAAAAAAAAAACTCCACTATCCACTATTTTTGCAGTACATTTTTGCAGCATTTGCTATATTCATATAATTATTCGAAATGTAGAATGGAACTTAAATAAGTTGGTTAAATAAATCCTTGGTAACTGAAAGTAGGCAGCATCTAGGGAACACACTGTTATTTTAGAATGTTCTTTTTCCAATATGTTGGTTCTTTATTTTGTGATGTGAAAGTAACAGTTGGTCCTACCAGCAGATTTATTGAGGACGACTACTTGCCTCATTCTTACCAATGAGTATATTGTGGCTTGTTATAAGCAGCCAACAAACACTGTTGCTTTCAGGAAATTTATTGCATTTTTGCCAGAATAGCAAACGCGTCTTTCTGGCAACATTATCAGCAAAATCAGTAAAATCTAACTAACCGACTTACTGCTTAATAGTTATCAATATAGTTATATGTATATATAGTTGTCTGTGTGTGTGTGTGTGTGTGCGTGTGTGCATGAATTGTATGACATTCGAAGTAATTCCAGGGACTGACTGTATTAATCTGGTGGTTGTAGTGAACATTAAGCTCAAATCTACATCTGTAAACTACAGTTTTCTATGCTTGTTAATCATATTTTTGCATGCAGTTGTATTTAAGTAATTACAAATACTACACTTATTGTAAAAGCATTGTTGTAACTTTAATACACAAAGCAATGCATGGTCATTTACTGTTTAACTTGCTGAAGTGGGTGCTTCTGCACCTCCCTATACAGCCACGACACATGCTCAGGCATACCTACTGTGATCCCCTCGTCCTCTCTGCCTAGTGCCAGAATAACACAACAGAAGCTTCTGGGCATCTCACTATTAATGACCACATCAGTCCCACTCAATCCCACTCTGCGACAAGTGTTACTGGAGTTAATTTTGTAATGAGAGTTGTAATGAACGTCTTCACAGCACATTCCGGAGTGTTTCGCCGGTTTTTTTCCATTGACTATACACAGCTGGATTTTTTGTGCAGGCAGCTCCGGTTGTGAGCTTGAATACGTGGCACAGATCCAGTCCTTAAACACTTTACCACCTGCTGCCTTCACCTCATGAGATTTGTCCACTGTGACATTCAAGTAGCTGTAATCATCCATAAGATTGTTACAACTGCTTTGTATTTTCACTGCTAATCGTTAAATAATGCTGCTCCATTCAATTATATTCAAGTCGATGATAAAATATATGCCTTTTAAAATGCCAATCAAGGCAGACAAACGAAAGGGTTCCAAGATATCCACAAGCATAAAATGTTTGCATCATTACACATTTTAGCTTTGAATGGTCAATCCTTGAAAGTACCAGTTAAAAATCAGTGCCTGCAGGGTGAAGCCCTGACCTGCTTTAACTTGCATCCTCTTTCCCTGGAGACAGAGCAGATGGTCAAGGAAATGGAAACAGATCAAAGCTCCGACCCAGATGTGGCTAGCAGTTTGTCATCAACCTCAAGTGGAGTCATACTGTCTCCCAGAAAAAAACATAAATGCATAATTGTGATTCACATACTGTAAACATACTATAAACAGCATTGTAGAAAATCACATTCTCTGGATTAATAATTGAGGTTTCTCTAACCCTTTCACATGGCCCCAGCTCACAAGGGAATTGTGGGAGATTGAGCTTCAGTGCTTGACATGGATAGAATCCGTTAGAAATTTCTAATTGAAATGACCAAAGAAAGATTTCATTTGTGTATGGGACCAATAGCTCTCCGGGGTTCCATGCCAATATAGTGCTCCTTCTACACCAGAACCATGGAGGAAGGGGACTCACTTGGAACTGGAGGTAGCTCTTCATGAGTTTGGTTTCCAGCTGCACCCTTTTACACATGAAAAGAGCTGTTAACTACAGCTCTTATTATATCTGATAGGTTTCACCTCTGATGCAGTGTTAACTCAGATATTTGGCCACAAGATGTAGATCCAGCCATACATGTGACAGTTTTGATTAGAAGCTGCTCTTTGTGCACAGCTCAGTGTCGTCAGATAAGATTTCAGAATGTCCAGCAGGGTAATTTGAAATGAGATATTTGTTTCATTTGTGCTGCCAGAGTAATGGTGTGTGAGAACTGCCGCTGTCTCCTTTTAGAGATCTCTCTGTGTTGTTTTGTCTCTGCCCCCGTGGCCCCAAATGCATTTCATCACCCTTGGCAGAGAGTATCACGCCACAGCCTTTGTTTTCATGAAAATGGTGAAAAAATGCAATACAGCTGCAATGTTATAACTTAAGACTCTGTGTGCATCCAAGGTTCTGGTGCTTTGCCATCATCCATTTGTCTTTTATTAGCACGTAAGATTCCGGGATTTCATGGTGTGATAATTGTGCTCCACCATTTTTATTCAGGCATAAAAAAACTGTTTCTCATATCCCTCACAGCTCATATGTGGGAGAAAGCTGATTTTGAGACAGGATGCCATGTCCATTTCTTTAAATGCAGATGGCGTAGCATACTAACTCCATGCTATTGCATTCTTCTAACATGGGGACTTCCAGCTCATCTGCATAATCCTTCTCGATGACTTCAGTCTTGCATGTTGGCTTGACGTGCGATCTGGTTTAACTCATGTCTGCCTGTTACACAGTGTCCTGTTTTTGTGTGGTTTTCACCATTCAGCTGAGTGCCTTCATGTCTGAAGAAATGCCAGAGCTTTGCTTCATAGATGAAAGGGTTAGCAGCCAGAAGCAGGCGCTGATTAAACCTGTTGTTTTGCTTTGTGCCTGCACCGAGACAAGCTTTGTTAAAGGGAACCATACCCAAAAATTAGACGAGGCATGTTTGGTGAGTCACCAGATTTCTTTGCTTATCTTAGAGAAACTCACATAGAAAGGTGATTTATGGGGGCAATGAAAGGATGGTCTGCTCATTGAAGACCAGGGGGCCAGTACAAGTCATGGAGCAGGGACACTCTGGGTGGGATGTCGCTTCATCACTAATGGTTGCTGCATTGTCAGATCGATGTGTCCAGGGTAGAGGTGCTCCTTGTTATTTAGCAAAATGGCCTGCAGACCCAGTCATACGAGTCCCAGGAGAAAAGTCACAGGCCCTGGACTTCGGCGGATGACCTGAGGCATTGTTAGGACTCAGGCGCCAAGTGGATCTCCTGTTTATTAGGCAGGCACTACAACTGACTAAGTAACAGGCCCTGGGCTTTGGCGGGTGACCTGAGACATTCTTAGGACTCAGGCACCAGACGGATCTCCTAATTATTAGGCAGGAGCTGCAACCAACTAAACCACAGGCCCTGGGCTTCAGTGGGTGACCTGAGACATTGCTAGGACTCAGGCATAGGATGGATCTCTTGTTCATTAGGCAGGCACTAAAACCAAGTTAGCGACAAGTCCTGGGCTTCAGTGGGTGACCTGAGACATTGCTAGGACTCAGGCATAGGATGGATCTCTTGTTCATTAGGCTGGCACTACAACCGACTGAACCACATGCCCAGCCCCCAGGCTCCCTTCCAGATGCTGAAGATGTGTATAATGTGTTTTATTCACCAGACACAAATTCTTTCTGCCCATTTTTACAGCTGGGTATTTAGTGAAGCTTCTCTGTTTATGTTCCATTCTTAAATGAATGTACTAGATTAGTTCCCCATCCCAATGAGTGCCGTCACTTAACTTCTATTCCACCTGACATAACAGGGAAACAGGGGCCCCGTAAATGCATGATCTCACGCTCCTCAACAGATCAGTCTTTCTTTCATGGCTGCCCCCGGACTGGACATGTCTACACAGTTGACCCAAGATGGACCCCCGCGGCCTGGATAGTCATAATCCAGCTCATTACCCAGTAGAAGCTCATTCAGTATAGTCAGTTAGTCCTGACTAGTGCCTGGGTAGGTAATTTCATGAAAACCTAGCCACTCAGGTTGCACATTATGGATTACATTTCACCTGTTTACTCATCACCATCGTGTGTCTTCAATGATTTTTTTTATCATGAATATCCAAATCTGTGCCCCAAACTGATTCTCCTGGCCTGTCCCCAAATTGACACTAGGGGACTGTCCCCAAAGTGACTCCCCTGGTCTGTCCCCCAAACTGCCTCTCCTGGCCTGTTCCCCAAACTGCCTCTAGTGGCCTGTGACCCAAACTGCCTCTCCTGGCCTGTTCCCCAAATTGACTCTAGTGGCCTGTTCCCGAAACTGGCTCTCCTGGCCTGTCCCCAAATTGACTCTAGTGGCCTGTCCCTAAATTGACTCTAGTGGCCTGTCCCCCAAACTGCCTCTCCTGGCCTGTCCCCCAAACTGCCTCTCCTGGCCTGTGGCCCAAACTGCCTCTCCTGGCCTGTCCCCCAAACTGCCTCTCCTGGCCTGTTCCCCAAACTCCATCTCCTGGCCTATTCCTTGGGGCCACATGCTCCCTTCTGCTGCCTAAGCATCCAGAGTCACAAATGGAATGGAGATTTTCCTGATTGTGCCACCTGCGGGCCATGTTGCACTGCACTGGTGCCCTCTCCATTTTCCAATGGCCTCAGTAGACACACAGATACATACATTCATATTTGCGTCATTTACATTTATCTGCATCTCTCCGGGCTTGACACAGATAAAACAGCTATGCACTGAGAACCTGGAATGCATGGAGGAAGGGCAAGCCTCATTGGAGTGCTCTACAGTCATCACAGATGTAGATGCATGCACATTGGTCATGATGACACTGGAATTTATTTATTTTTATTTTTTAAGTATCTCTGCCAACATATTATTTCAAAAGTCCCAACTGCTTAACTCTGGGAATGTTGTTTCTATCCAGGAAACATAAAGTGATCTTACTCCATGCAGGTATTTATATTTACATAGTTTCTGGTATTTTGCCATTTGTCATGGCTATACTACTACTACTCAGATTAGATTTTGAGATGATGTTGTAAAACAGTATTCCTTATCTTCTGTTTGAAGCATGGAGGCAGACTCTGTCACTCTACCCCTATATTACAGTAGGATCATACACATATCACAGGAAATCACATCAACACATGCAATACATGCAAAAAATAATGCACTATATATAAGGCAAAAACCAAGGATGTCTGGGCTCTCCCTTAGGGATAGGGTGAGAAGTTTGGATATCCGGGAGGGCCTCAGAGTAGAACCGCTGCTTCTCCACGTCGAAAGGAGCCAGTTGAGGTGGTTTGGACACCTGGTGCGGATGCCTCCTGGGCGGCTACCCGGAGAGGTTTTCTGTGCATGTCCTACAGGGAGTAGGCCCCGGGGCAGACCCAGGACTCGCTGGAGGGATTATATCTCTCGGCTGGCCTGGGAACGCCTCGGCGTCCTCCCCGAGGAACTGGTAGAGGTAGCTGGGGAGAGGGAGGTCTGGGTATCTCTCCTGAAGCTACTACCCCCGCGACCCGAACCCCGGACAAGCGGTAGATGATGGATGGATGGATAGATATAAGGCAAAGTGGTGACACTGGGAGGCAACACTGAGGCCTCACACTTCCAGGGTCATGAGCTGTGTAAATCCATCCATTTTCTGAAACCACTTGTCCTACTCAGGGTCACAGGGGGTCCAGAGCCTATCCCAGGGCATACAGGCAGAAGGCAGGAAGCAACCCAGGTTGGGGCACCAGCCCATCACAAGACACACTCACAGCAGTCACTCACACACTCACAGCAGTCACTCACACACACACACACACACACTCACAGCAGTTACTCACACACTCACAGATAGTCACTCGCACACTCACAGCAGTCACACACTCACAACTGTCACTCACTCACACACACACTCACAGCAGTCACACACACACACACACACACACACACACACACACTCACAGCAGTCACTCACACACTCACAACTGTCACTCACTCACACACACACTCACAGCAGTCACACACACACACACACTCACAGCAGTCACTCACACACTCACAGCTGTCACTCACACACACACACAGCAGTCACACACACACACACACACTCACAGCAATCACTCACACACTTACAGCTGTCACTCACAGCCGTCACACACACACACACACACACACACTCACAGCCGTCACACACACACACACACACTCACAGCAGTCACTCACACACTCACAGCTGTCACTCACACACACACACACACACACAGCCAAATTGATTACTCTAATTAGCCTCAGCATGTTCTTCGACTGTGGGGGGAAACCAGACGTACCCTGAGGTAGTGGGAATCTGCACCCTCTGAGTCACTCTCCACTTCAGCTGAGGTGGCAGATGGATGGGCATCAAATATCCTCAGTATTTGCCAGAATTCCTACCAGTTTCTCCACCTGTACATTTCTGAGCCTGTCATAGACCTATGTGTGCATATTTCCATCGGACCAGGGGCAGCTAATGTTGGGTGGATTTGTAAGATAAGTGCTGCATCTGATAACAGGGCTTCAGAGGAGCAAAGACCCTTTAACCAGGCTAATGCCAGGGTAGATCATAACAAAATAAAACATCAGTGGCACTAATTTGCTAGCAAGATTCTGGGAATTTTCCACCCTTTTGGAACCTTATTCATGTGTGGTTCTTTATTTAATGGTACAATATAAAGAAATTTAGGTAGATGTGTTTGTAAGATGGGATGGCGATCAGCTCAGCATGACGAAGGGATGGGACGAAGCATTAGTGACTTGGAGAAGAGTTTAATGACAGCAAGGAGAGCATCTCTGTGAGGAAAGAGTACCTGGGTGGAGTGTGAGTCAAAATTGCAATTAATTGGACAGTGCAAAATTGCACATGTTCTGCGCTGGCACTTTGCACCTTTGCAAAAGTGATTTCTTGGTACTCCATGGGGAGACAGGTTATGTGTGCATGAGATACATGCATTAAGACGTAATATAAGCAAGATCCCCTGCAAACAGTGAATAGGAATGACAAACAGGAACTGGAAGTGTGGGCTGCCGTACCACACCTGAGGGCATCCATACCCCCCTACAAGCTGCAGCTTTAGGCCCACAGCTGGCTATTCTGGGTCACACAGGAATAGCACTGCAAATGGGTGGAACATTTTGGAAACTTTGGCTGTAAGTGAATAAGATGGCCATGTAGAAAGGGAACAGGTCAGACATGTGACGTGGCAGTGAAGGATCAGGGAGTTTGGGACAAAGAAGGAAGCCAGGAGTGCAGCACTTTGGTGAAAGAGTGAGGCTTCATGTGCGGTCTCATTATCAGATTCCCCGCAGGGGAGTGCGCCTCGTGTTGACATTTAAACAGCAGTCTTTCTTGGGGGTAGTAATTGATGCTTATAAATGGAAGAATGCACGGGATTGGTACAGGGTGGCCCTGCCGACTGTTTGCTCTGCCTCCCTTTTCTCCCTGTGCAAAAAGTGACATGCGCCCCCCCCTCCCCCCCACCCCCCAAACATTCGCTTGCGAAGGCTCTGGGACCACACATGCTCATACTTTCACCATCGCCCCCAGGTGAGGTACTGTTCTCTGTAATTCATTAAGTCACCTAATCCCTGTCCGATTTGCTTATGTTTTTAAATGGGTGAGAAATGTATGCATTGGCTCTTTTCACAAGGACCTGCTTTGGGTCCTTTAGCTAGACACCAGATTCGGAGGGATATTGTGACCCCTCCGGCCACTTCTGACAGCTGTCCTGAGAGAACGCTGCTGCGTCCTTCACGTCGGCGTCACCCAGGCCCACACAGCACACTTACAGTCACGGTCTCCCCCATGATATAACAGACACAGGTGTGTTACAGCCTTTGATATCAGCTCAGATGGCAGCCTGTCAAGCTGTTATGGGGGTGGCCAGAAAGAATAAAACATCCATCAGGAATCCCTCCCTATTTGTTCTGTCTGCCAACGAGGCAGCTCAGCATTATGAGATTATCCGGCTTTGTTTTGTGTTTTCCCATTTATTTAACTGGCACCTCCATGATCAGATTTTTTGTATGTTGTTAGATTTCTTTTCTTGGCTGCTTGTTGGCTTTGAGTTGCAAAGTTGGGACCATAGTCCATGTAAAAGTAATCCCATAATGAATGTAAGTTTAGTTTGATACATCAGATATTAGGCTGCAACAGGGGCTTCCAAATGCAGGCCACAACATCCACAGGGTGCCACAGATGTAAGGATGATGACTTTCTGGATTGTGGGATGGGACTGAAGGCCAAGCATGGAAATGAGATTGGACACAAGGAATGGGAGAAGAGCTCTGTATGAAACTCAAAGTTCCTCAACAATGGTGAGCCCTGGGAACATTGATAAGGGAGATCAAACAAATCTGTGAAGCAGGGCTGGCATGAGAATGCGGAAAGTGGAGCAGCATCATGTGAAAAGGTGGACAATGGAATGAAAGTGTCTCCTCACCATTTCCATACCTGAGCAATCGCCAATAGGGCATGTCAGAAGAACAGTCTATAGGAGAATCTATGGAGATTTTGAGCTTTTGAGTGAGGGGGTTTGTGGCTCTACTTGGTCAAGCACTCATCCATCTAGTGATGAAATAAACATGATGATTTCAAACAACACAAAAATATATCACTATGTGGAATGGGCTACGCAGTCGGCTTAGATACCCTTCTGTCCTGAGTATGAGGCTGGCTTCTTGGGGGTAAAGTTGGACCTTTTGAATTTTGTAAGCTCCTTGTTAATTTTATCATCTTGTATTGGTGTGTTTCTGCATTAGTTCTGGGTTTTTTGCTTTCGTTTTTTAGTTATCCCTGATGATATTTAGTTTTGTAGTTATGTCTTGTTTCACTTTTGTCCTCAGTATCTCTTGTGTAGCCCTAGTAACTATAGTGTTTAGTTGATTGTTTCTAACCCACACCTGTTCCTCGTCTAACCCTCGTTAGTTGTGTATATATGTGCCTGCCCTTGCCCTGTTCCTCAGTCAGTCAGTGTAGGTTCAGTAGGTCTGTATGTGTGTTAGCTGTTACATTGTGTTTGCCTGTGTTCCTTGCTGTACTCCCTGCTGTTTGTGAGAAGGTTTTGTGTTCGTCTTTCAAAGAAAGCTAATTTTAGTTCCCCTTTAGTCTCTCTGCCTCTGTTTAGACCCCTGATGGTCTCTTTCATTTCGTTTGCTTGGAGTTCGGTTTGATATAAAGCCCTGTTCTGTAGGCCATTATCCTTCATGTAGGACAGTAGACCTGGCTGTAGAGCAATGTACTGTATGGGGCTCAGATTGATTTAAACAGTAGGTTTCTGATAAAAGGCCATAGAGAGCGGTGTGTGCTTATGTATGACTGAGAGCTGCTTTCTGTTCTTTCTGGCCTGAGCCTGGCTCTCAGCTCTCCATCACCCTACACCAGTGGTTCTCAATCCTGTTCCTGGTGCGCCCCCCCCTGCCAGAATGTTTTCGTTCCAACCCTACCTTAATAGGCTAAAGCTAGTTACAGAACAAATGCGGCATGCGCTGTGCGCGCCCCATTCAAAAACACAGCGGTGTCCGCTCAACACGCTGTGCTCACGCGGGGCTTCTGCGCAAAGAGTAGGTGTGCTTTTCAAAACTCTCTCCTGTCATTTCGGATCACGCTCATGTATATTTCGCATTCAAAAAGATTCTACGCTTGTGTGATATATTGTCCGTGTCTGAGTTCCCAGAGCTATAAGTTTTCCCTCTATTTCGATTTCGGTGCCTTGTTTCTATTGATCGTGCGACAATGTGTCACAGCGCTCAGCGGTCAAAGTTCAACAAAGTCCATCTTTGACCACAGAGCTCGCACAAGCTCCGTAAGCGGCGCGGCACGGAGAGCAGCGTAGTGCTTGCCGCGTTCTGTCAAAAACTGGCTTTAGCCTATTAAGGACCATCTGAGCCTGATTAAGGTAGGGTTGGAACGAAAACATTCTGGCAGGGGGGGTGCCAGGAACAGGATTGAGAACCATTGCCCTTCACTGTATAGACAGTTCTTGGAAAATATTATTGAATATTTTTCATTACACCATGAGTTTTTATGATTTTACACATTTTTGTTGCATTGTCTTCTAAAGTGATGCTATGATATCTACATGTCGTTAGAATCTTCAGCAGCCATGCAAACCTAGTGCTCCCCCCTGGGTACAAACCTTCCCGTTATTGTTATATATTGATTTCTATAATGAGTGTTAGTGTCAATTCATTAAAGTTCATGAAATGCTGCTTTGTTATTAAAAATTGTTCTGGCCCTCTAACTTGGAACAAAAATCTGATGCAGACCTCAAAAGTTTGAGAAGTTCTGTTAGTTTTCATTGTTGATTTACATCACTTAATATGTTGAAAAGGTTCAGATGCTCATAGCTGCAGACCCCAGACGCACGTAAAACATTGGACCAAATCTCTCTGACTGTCACTATGCTTACTGGGTCTTTCCTCTTCATATAGTAATGCTCTTCTGCATGGTATTTGTCCATTTGGAAGACTCTGAAGACCATTTGGTGTACTGCAATCTCACTGGGGTTCATTGCCAAGGCAAACACCCATTCCTCACTGAGAATGGGATCTGTGAAATGTAAGAATGCTGCGTGTAATCGAGAAGAGCGGGCTGTGTTTGGCCTTAAAGAAACGGGCCTGTTTTATTTAAAAACTGGGCTTCGTGCCACATGGATGGGATTAGCATATCAGGGAGATAACGTGGGTCAAACCACCCTTGCAGTGTCTGTGTTGAAGGACATGGGAGTGTCCTCCCAGCTTCGAGTCTTGCCATATTATTTATTTGCTTGCACAGACTACAATGTGGACACCCGTCACTGGTGGACTCCTATTATCTTTACCACTAGATTGAATTAATTCTCATCCAAAATTCTGTGGCCAACACTAAAGCTTATCAGACAAAGTCAGTCAGTCTCATTGCTTTTATGGACAGCTATGTATGTAGCTAAAACATGGTTCCAATCCTTTTCAAAATCTATGCAGCTAAAAAGCCAAAATGCTTTTCATCTTGCATTTATTTATTCAGTTGTTTTGTTTAAATAGTTAATCCATCTATCCATCTTCCAAATGGTTATCCCGTACAAGTTTATGGACCGAAACTAAACACACTTGGCGTTTAATTTCATATCCAGTGTTACTTTGAAAAATACAGGGAAAAATTGAGCGCTTATGTCTTCTTTAAAATTATAAACTAAAATAATTAATGTTGTTAATTTTTGTTGTTGTGGTACTTTGAAGCACTTATTATAGTGTATTAATTAGGAGCAATTAGCATTCCTTATTCTTAATTACATGCTTTCTAAGTATACTCTTTCAGGTCTTAATTGCACAAGTACAGTAGCAGGAATCTTTGAGACTAACATGTACAGTAGTATTGAATATAATTTTCTACTAAAAAAGAAAAAAACATCTATACTTTGTAAATATTGTTTTGAATAAGTGCAGTAAGAACAAGAACAAGAGCCAAATGTTACCAGCATCATGTGGCAGCATAAAATCAGGTGAGACCCAACTCTGTCTCTGGCCCTGTAGTAGAAGAACCTTTTATTGCACTTCAAATACCAGCTGAAGTAAGCTTTTCACTTGAAGCCTTGCACACTTCTTGGAGAGGGAACATTATATCACAGAGACAAAGATCTCTTTTTGTGTGGCACCAGAAAAGAGCCATCAAGAGACAAGAGCTTAATTTAGCTCTGTAAGGGAATTAGCAGCTCTGGCGTGAAAATCAGCATTTAACAGGTAAATTAACAATAGGGGAGAGTTTCTGTGTGATCAGATCTGAGCAATTTAACTGGTACCCAGTGCATGGTGAGTAACAGCAGTGGTGCCTGGTGACTTCAGGAAGGATCTTTGAAAGAAAACAAAAAGGGGGGGAAAAGTTAATGTGTTCTTTGGAAGGGGGCTGCCTGAAATCGCTGGAAAGGCAGCTTTAGCAAGTTTCTTTTTATAGTAGGCTTGAAAAGAATATCTTTCTGGTCCAGGGAGAGATGTGGTTTAACTGTTCTTGTGTAAGCGGCCGGAATGAGGGGGTAGTACCCTGGGCTGGGGGGTCCTGAGGCCAGCAAAGGGCTTTTAGAGGTTTGGGGCAGCTGATCCTCCATGTTGCTCACCTCCAACAGCGCTGCCTCGGCTGTGCAGCTGTCCATTCCAGCTGCACAGCTCCTGTTTCCCACTGCACAGATATTGTCTTATGGATCGTCCATTTAATTTTTGTGCCCTGCATGTGTGATCATGTGTGTGCATGACCCAGGGAGGGCCTTTGGGGCAAGTAAGCTAAACCCAGAAAAACATTGTAGCTGTTGCATTGCTACCCTATTAACAGTGTGTGGCTCAGTGGGTTAGGCCTCTGTATCTGTAATCAGAAGGTCACTGGTTTGAATCCCCAGGCTGGCAAACTGATGCTGATGAGAGTTCTCACTTACCATAAATGCAGCCCTGGCTCCACCCACAGTGATGTCACATTGGCCAATGATCTCAACACATTTTTTGCCAGTTTTGAATCCAGCAACCCCAGTCCACCGGTAAAGATTACAGCCACTGAAGATGTAAGGTCTGCTACCTTCAGACTGAGCACATATGATGTACAGTGCATGGTGCAAAAGGTCAATCCATGCAAAGCTGCTGGACAGGATGGAGACCCAGGACAGGTGCTCAGGAACTTGCTGAGCTGCTGGCTGAGGTATTTACCAATATCTCTAATCTCTCCCTGATGTTGGAAATGGTCCCTGCCTGCCTTAAATCAGCCATCGTTGTGCCAGTGGCAAAGAAAACAAACATCAGTTACATGAATCACTATCATCCAATCGCTCTGACACCAACAATAATGAAGCACTTTGAAAGGCCAGTTCTCTCTTAAAGCCAACATCATCTCCTCCCTGGACTCATACTAATTTTCTTGCATAGCTAATAGATCTACAGAGGATGCCATCTCTCTAGCTCTCCACACTGCCTTGACTCATCTGGAGGGACAGGGCACAGATGTCAGGATGCTTTTTGTAGACTATAGCTCTGCTTTCAATACTGTTGTCCCCTGCCAGTTCATCCAAAAACTGCACCAGCTGGTCCTCAACATACCACTATGTAATGGGATCCTCAGCTTCCTGTCAGACCGCCATCAGGTGGTATGGCTGGGTGCTCATTTCACCTCCACCATAACCCTGAACACACTGCAAGGTTGCATACTGAGCCCTATATTCTACTCCCTTTACATTCACTACTGTGTACTTACATTCACCACTAAAACCAGCATAAAATTTGCAGATTGTGATTGGGCTGATTTCCAGTAATGATGAATCAGCCTACAGAGTGGAGGTGCAAAGTTTGGTGAAATGGTGCACAATGAACAATCTGTCCCTCAACAGAGGGAAGACTAAGGAGCTCATCATTGACTTCAGAAGATCACCAGATGAGGATTATGCCCCAATCTTCATCAAGGGGGACAGGGTTTAGCATGTATGAAACATAGGGTTCCTGGGGATATATGTCTCCAAGGATCTTTCATGGACAGCTAATACCACGGCACTGCTGAAGAAGGCCCAGCAACAATTGGTCTTTCTAAGAATGCTAAAAAAAGCTGGCCTCCCTCACTAAGTTCTACTGATCTGCTACTGCTGCAGCACAGAGAATATACTAACCTGCTGTTAATGCGTGTGGTATCTCAGCTGCACCACAGCGAGTATGCTAACCTACTCTATCTGCACATGGTATCTCAGCTGCACCACAGCGAGTATGCTAACCTGCTGTTAATGCGTGTGGTATCTCAGCTGCACCACAGCGAGTATGCTAACCTACTCTATCTGCACATGGTATCTCAGCTGCACCACGGCGAGTATGCTAACCCGCTGTATCTGCGTGTGATATCTCAGCTGCACCACAGCGAGTATGCTAACCCGCTGTATCTGCGTGTGATATCTCAGCTGCACCACAGCGAGTATGCTAACCTGCTGTATCTGCGTGTAATATCTCAGCTGCACCACAGCGAGTATGCTAACCTGCTGTATTTGTGTGTGGTATCAGAAACTGCTACAGCGGGTTGTGTCAAGAGCACACAGGATCATAGCACCTTTCACAACAGAGTCATCCCAAGGTGCTTTACATTGATGTGCTTTGATGCATTAAACATCATTAGAGAGAGTAATACAGAACAGGAAAAAGGAAGGAAAGAAATTAAATAAAGAAAACCAGATGACAACAGAGGAGAGGAACCAAAAACTCACAAGTAAGAAGAAAACAAACCTCTGGGGGTCCAAGGTCAACTAGCTTGTCATAGTTTGGCGATTTGGTAGATGTTGGAAGCACACCTTCAATATTGCATCCCCATGTCTTTTGAATGAGACGCTTGTATCCAAGATGACACCTAGGTTAGGGTTAGGTTCAGTCCTTTGTTAGTGGAATGTGGAGATAAAATTCCTATCTGCAGACCTGCCTCCAAACAACAGAATCTCGATTTTCTTAGCATTTAGTGATAAGAAGTTTTCCACCATCCAGGTCTTGACATTAAAGAAATGAGCTAAGGTAACAACAGATGTGGTGTTGTTAGGCATAACTGAAATGTATATTTGGGTTTCGCTGGCAAAGGAGTGATAGTTAACATTATGTTTTCTCATTACGTTTTCTAGTGGAAGGATGAAGAGACAAAACAATAAAGGACCAAGCACTGATCCCTGTGGTATGATGCACTAAGGTCCAGAAGCAATAGCACAGTCACACTGTCAGCATCAGTTGCCATTGTTATGTCATTTGCAACTTAAGTCAAGGCAGTTTCAGTGCTGTATTCTGGGCGTAAGCCCAAATGGAAACAATCCAGTATGTTGTGTCTCTCCAAGTATGAGTGAAGTTGAGCAGCAACTATCCTCTCCAGAAATTTTTACAAAAATGATATGTTAGATATTTGTCTGTAATTGCTGAGCTTCTGTCTATCCAAACTGGGCTTCTGCAGTAGTGGCCTGATTACTGCTAGTTTAAGTTGGTCAGGAACATCACCATCACAGGGACGCATTCAGTATGGTGGTTATAGGTCTTGCAAGAACTCCCAGGGATTCTTTAAGAAGCTAAAATAATCCATACGCAGAACACCGGTATCTCTATGCATTTCGGCCAATCAAATGATGATGCCAGTGAGCAGGGTCATGTCAGCACAATTATGACACTGTTACGGCTTTGGTACTGTTCAGATAATTTACAGTGGAAACCATCAGTTCATGGTACGACTTGGGCACGATTCGGTTCTTGGTGGCAGTGGAAAAGCGCCATAAAGGCAGTTCAGTTTGTGATGCAACCATAATCTCTCATTATCTCAATATGATTATGCTATATAATCTCTATTCCTTGTTTGTTACTCATGACTTGATCATTATTTGGACATATCTGGTGTAGACAGTGATTAAATTTTGATATATGTACATATCACAGTTAGACAGGTTTAAGTCAATATTTTTTTATTGGGTATGAAAATTCATGTATAACCCAATCTCAGTTTGAAAAACATGATAGTTTTTTTTTTTTTAAATTAATGTTTTATTAGTTTACATTCATCTACCACTTGTCCGGGGTTCGGGTTGCGGGGGTAGCAGCTTCAGGAGAGATACCCAAACTTCCCTCTCCCCAGCTACCTCTACCAGCTCCTTGGGGAGGACGCCGAGGCGTTCCCAGGCCAGCTGAGAGATATAATCCCTCCAGCGAGTCCTGGGTCTGCCCCGGGGCCTCCTCCCTGTAGGACATGCAC
>JAOYFF010000040.1:89064-100155 GCA_025773925.1 Cryptomyrus ogoouensis | reverse complement strand
GGACCAGCTGTAATACAGAGACTCACTCATCTCCACTGTAGAGACCAGCTGTAATACAGAGACCCACTCATCTCCACTGTAGGGACCAGCTGTAATATAGAGACTCACTCATCTCCACTATGGGGACCAGCTGTAATACAGACACCCAATCAACTCCGCTGCCAATGACGACTCTCCTGCCTGCCCTGCTGCCAGTGATGTCCCCCCTACAATTTATGTGTCTCCTCCCTGCCCCCCCGCCAGTGACATCTTTCCTGCCCGCCCTCCTGCCAGTTGATGTATCTCCTGCCCGCCCTCCTGTCAGTGATGTATCTCCTGCCCGCCCTCCTGCCAGTTGATGTATCTCCTGCCCGCCCTCCTGCAAGTGATGTATCTCCTACCCGCCCTCCCGCCAGTGATATCTTTCCTGCCCACCCTCCTGCCAGTGGTGTATCTCCTGCCCACCCTCCTGCCAGTGATGTATCTGCTACCCGCCTTCCTGCCAGTGATGTCTGTCCTGCCCATCCTTCTGCCAGTGACGTCTTTCCTGCCCAGCCTCCTGCCAATGACATCTTTCCTGCCCGACCTCCTGCCATTGATGTCTCTCCTGTCTGCCCAGCTGCCAGTGATGTCCCCCTTGCCAATGACATCTCTCCTGCCTGTACACCCCACCACACATTGTCTTGTCGAAAGCAGCCTCATCACCTGCCTGCCCTGAAATCAGCTTCAGTAACTTCACTGGACCTTCCACATTTATACCTGGACTATACACAATTTTACTTCATAAACTGCGAATTTGTTATTTTAGAGTTCCTCTGTTGGCCCTTGGAGGACAGGCTCCCCCTTTCTGGTTCCTCTCAAGGTTTCTTCCTACTAGGAAGTTTTTCCTTGCCACTGTTACCTCTGGCTTGCTCACTGGGGGCTTTGGGCAGGGATAATGTAAAATGCTTTTAGATAATGTAGCAGAAGCTGATGGACAAGCAGTCAATACCCACCACTAACACTAATTGAATATTTTAAAGGATTTTTTATCTTTTTTGTTGTCGTTAGTTTTAGTATTGGCCAATGAACGCAAATTAAACAAATTAGCTGCAACAATAACATGTATTCAATTTAATTTACTTTTATATAGCACCTCTGACATCCAAGTCACCACAAAGCAGTTTACATGGGTATGTTTCATACCAGAGAGTTACACATTAATTGTAATCCTTCCCACAACTGTAAGTAGCTTTGGATTAAAGTGTGAGATAAATGAGTTAAATGTAAAATTAAGACTGTTTCTTTTAATGATACCCATATAAGGGTTCAAATACAGAAAAATGCTAGCATGTTAATCTATTGGGGTGCTTAAATCAGATATACATTGAAGATTAGCCAGTTGCGGAAAGAAATGTTTTTCCCCCATCTAGTGGTCAAACTTTTATCTATTTTTGGACAGCAAACAACAAAAAGTTTACTTGTGGCATCCTCGGCCTGTTCACGCCGCCAGTTTTGGGTATATTGATTTTCATGATATATTTGGGTTTCGACTGGATTTATAACAATACAAAGCGATAATCTATATCATTTAATCACACTGAAAAAAGCCAATAACATGGGCTCTTGGTGATGACCATCCACGGTATTTTCTCTGCTGCATGTCAGCGAGAAACAATATAACAATAAATAGTAATGCTATGGCACCGGGTTAAGATTTTAGTACCACAAAAGTGGTCAGGAAAAATGGAAGGATATATTTTCTTATTATTAGAGTAACGTACAGATCAAATGTATTTCTAATCAAGTTTAACTGGTTACACTTCTCTAATATTGTTGTGCTATACATTTAGAACTCATCATTAATGGACCATGAAAGTATTACTAAAAGGAAAAAGTTGCTAATGTAACATTGTAAATCAGGCTTTGTAAATCATTCAGATACTGTCAGGATTAGCTGGAGACAAAAGCCATAATGGTAGCAGAAAGCAAACAAGACATTTGCCAACTACCTTGGCACAGTTGTGGCTACTTCAGCTGAATGTTTAGGATCTTCTGACTAATCATAGCTAAGCAATACCTTTGGGAAAACAGTCAAACAATAAAAGCAGATATTGCCAAATAACATGTAAGTGCAGCAGATCTCTACGCATTAGTGCCAAGTGCATGGAAGTGGAGTAAAGCCCGTTGTCAAGCTGATGGCATGTTTATTTTGCATAAATGAGATTAGGGATGTCAATGTTTGCAGGCAGCTATATGATCAATTGCATAATTACATAAAAAAAAGAAATTAAAATAATGTGTATGTTTGCACTGCTTTCAGTGAAACTAAACTACTTACAACAACCAACTTCTTTATGAATCCACATCAGAGTTGTTTGAATCTACCAAGTGAACTTTTGGACATAATTTAGGAAAGTGGAGTTATGATCATTATGATGCTGAGACAATCTCCATGGTCATGCAGTTGAAATTGGTTTGATGGATACTGAAATGAAAACCTATGGAAATGAAGGAAATGAAAAAAACACATTATCATGTTTATGAATAACTCCACTGGTATCTTGATATACACAAAAAACAACATACTTCACAGTTTTAAAAACATGAGACTGTATTCGCATTAAGTCCCTTTAAGGAGCCCTAAAGGTCTTTCATCAAGTAGAAATTGAACCCAGCTGTATTACATTGGAAATGACATTGTTCACTTTCATGGGGGGAAAAAACTCTACACTTTGTGCAGCTTAATTAGCTTTGCCGCTAAATAAATACCTTGAGCTGCCTGTAAAGCTGCCCTGTTCCTCCTAGGTGCTGTTGTACTGCTTGTTTTTAGGATATAACAACAATATCAGGAGGACAGTTTCAGCTAAAAGAATATAGTCACAGTCTTGTACCCTTCATGGCGACCTGGAGGAGATGGAGTCAGAGTACCACCCTGGGCTGAAACACCATCCATGTTGACATACTGGCTCTGAAGGCTTCTGCTAGAGACCAGCCTTAAGTGCTCACATGCAGTCGGTGCAGTTAGCAGCAGAAACACCGGGGCTGATATCCATCACATTTAGTCACTCGGCACGAAAGCGCGGCGCTCCAGCCTGAACCTGATACCTGCCTGCATATTCAGTGAAATATAGACTTTTCTTCTACCATGTCGTCGGGCAGTTCAGCTATTTTAAAACCTGCTCGTGTTACTTTTATGGGTTTTATTTTATCAGTGGCATGCTGTGCCCTCAGTGAAATGGCATTTTGGGCTGCCATCTGGCACACAACTGCGAATAAGGGCAGATGTTTGCTGGTCATCAAAGCCTGGCTTTGTGGAGACCGTGCTCGGAGCTAGCTTTGGATAAAGGAAGAATTACAGGCATGCTGTTGGTTTTGGGCTACAACTCATCACCTCAACAAGCACCCACAGCTTAATCCTGACTGAATATCAGGATGAACTCTTCAAAATGTTTGAAAGCCAATGTTAGCCACACATACACACACAAACCTACTCACAACCCTTGGTTTTCATCTTGATAGTTCCATTTTTAACAATGAGCAGCTCAAGTCTTACCGCATATAGTGAAGTCTGATCCCTGGAAGCCTCCAGCTCCCTGGCAGCTCTGCTGTTTCTACAAGGAGCCTGAAACTTGGGCTGAAAATGCCGTATCTCATTTCAGTGACCAATGACATCATCTCCTTCCTGAGGTCTAGGATAATTGTGCAATGTGCTGAATGACAGTTATACATTCCATTTCAGGGACCAAGTGGAGTTCAGCTGTCTGGACAATGGTAGATTTGTATAAGTTTTACTGATATCAGCACCAACAACAATTCTTCTCATGTATATCTTAACGATGCCCATGCGGAGTGCTTAAATATTTTACAAAAAAAGATTAACTAGCAGAAAAAGCAGGGAGTACCACAGAGGTGAACCAAACTGGTTGCTATTTTGTGTTCCAAGAGGCAGTCTTCTGTTGAATATTTCACTTAAAGTGCTATATAAAAGGTTAAAATAAAAAAATGTATGCTAGCCTTGTAAGTATATAAGCATCAGCTAATCAGCCAAAATAATTAAAGTTAACAATAATAATATGTATTGGTTTAATAACCCCTTCTCTGAATAAGACATTTAAAGTTTTCACACAACAACAAAGGGTTGAGTAAAAGGACCAATTCATTGCAGCCCTCTCTCTGGCATTTAGGACATGGCATTCCAGTTGCATATAAAGTCCAGTACAGGGGATTTCCAGTGGAGGGAGTTTTCATGACCCAAACGACTCCTGCCGAGAGCCCCAACTCAAAGCAGACAGCTGGTTGTAGGAAAGCCCTCCCCATGATTGGATGTGTGTCTCAGCAAACGGTGGATCACCTATAGCAGGGGTGGGCAATCTTATCCGCAAAGGGCCGGTGTATATGCAGGTTTTCGCTGCAACTCCCTAATTAGGTCACTAATTAGCAGACTGATTGGCTGATTGGCTGAAGAGTCCTCACACCTGGGTTTGAAGAGCTGACCTAAAAGTTATCCCAAAAACCTACATACACACCGTCCCTTCGCGGATAAGATTGCCCTCGTATTGAGACAGAGGTCACTCCTCATTGAGGCAGAGGTCACCTCGTATTGAGACAGAGGTCACTCCTCATTGAGGCAGAGGTCACCTCACATTAAGGCAGAGGTCACCTTGTATTGTAGCAGAGGTCACCTCTCATTGAGGCAGAGGTCACCTCGCATTGCCAGTGTAGGACTTGCGGGAGGTTTAAACTTGGGTGACAGGTGTCATGCTGGAGGAGAGAAGTGACATTGAAGGAATCAAAAGTGGAAAACATTAATCTTCTGAAATTTTCATGTCACACAACAGTTGCCCCTAACAGCATTGATATAGAAGATGGATGAATGGACGGAAAACAATAGTCTGACAATGTGCATCCCAACAATTCACCTATTCACCAGAAGAGGGCTCCTCCAGCCACTGAGCTACAGCACGTTTTTCTCACTTGCATTAGTAAAGCTGGGAACATCAATGAACCATATTGGTACATGTGGCTTGGCTAACATTCTTTAATCGGTATTATACCCTCAATTGATAAGAAGGCTGCCCCATGAAGGAGGTTGTTTATCCTCATACTTAAAATGCTCCTGTACCCCTGTCTCATCTACAGGAAGTCACAGATGTCATGGATAAATGAATTATCCGGCACTCAAAAATACTGGAGTGTTGTGTACTGTTCTGTCCTTTTATTGTTCCGTATATTCATTGTAACTTGTTGTGCACTGTAATGTGATCGCACCCTTTGCACTTTATTGTGTTGCCTGTTTGCACCTTTTTGCCCTGTTGTATGTGATGTTCAGTGTTACTAGATGTTGCACATGGGGAAACGTTGTCTCATCACACTTTGTACATGTATAAAGCCGTTGATGACAATAAAGTAACCTTAACCTTAACCTTAACCTTTAAACAGCTACAAAATACAACCATTCAGCATGCAAGATTCTTCAATATAGCAATAGCCATTTTTAATATACCAATAGCTATTTTAATATGTTTAAAGGCTCCTACCCTGTAAAACGAAAATCCATATCCAGGGAAACCTGGGCATATGGTAACCTTACAGTAAACTCACATTTTACAATCTACACATAATTGACACAATATACATATACACAAGTCTTTTTTAAACAAAAGTTACAAAACGCTAAACTTTCACTCTTCACATGAAAACAAAAGTAAAGTGCCCCCAAGTGCCAATGGATTCACCTATGAGCAGCGTGACATGTAATGTGCATATTCCTTCATTTTTAAAAGCAAAAGCTGTGTGACAACACTGAGTGGCTGCCGCATATTGCAAATCAGTGCCTTTTCTTTCACTTAGTACTCCACTGTCATTTGCAACACTGGGTCATACTAGTTGCAGAGCTAAACAAACTGCCAATTTTTGAAAAACTGACGCCTGGAGAGGGGCCCAAAAAGAGGAAGGAAGCCTGAACCTGTGGAACCCTACTTTTGCAGCACCTCTTACTGCCGATTCTGCACCCCATAGGGATTTCGATTATTTTTAATGACTAATGTGTGTAATATGTGATGTTTTTTTTCTCCCTTGTCTCTCAAAATTATGTCCCTTTTTTCCATAACTGGAGCCAGGCAACTGTGCATATTTGTACTCAGTATAACTGCGTGTGACAAATAAAACTTGAAACTGAAAATAATTCATTTAGGAGTGAGAAAATAAAATCCATTATTAAGGTAAAAGTCACAGACATATGATGAAAAAATACATGAGTATAGTTTCTGTTATACCTGGACAGCAAGATTAAGGATTTCAGGTGTATAAAATATTTAAATTTTCACAACCCAAAGAAGAAGACATAAATATCTTTTCACATATTGCTGTCCAGTTAGTGCCCACATCTGTAGTCACCTTTTTCAGTATAGTGCTGACATTGATTTTAGCAACTTTAGCTGAGCAAATATTGTTTTTTGATTGATGTTAGTATCACGATTTTATGCCAAATAAAATTTATGATTAATAAAAAGGTTATAGTCAATATAATTGTGTACATATGTGATATTGTGTGCATGCATCTATATATTACTCTACAGTTTTGAGTCTAGAAATATTTATTTTCTGTAGCTGTTTATAATATATTTTACCTGCAAATTTTAAGCTTGAAGCTGTTTAGAATTTGTGGATTGTTGTCAGATTTCTACACCATACCACCCACAAGTCATGAAGAAAGCATAGATAAAGAGGATAAAATGGTCATTGATCAGGAGGACGCTTTGCTGTGTGTTAGTACCTTGGTATGAAATCTGGCTACACATTAAAAGCTTATAGCTAATGAAGACACAGTATATATAGAAAGTCGGGATATGTTTTAAATCCAACAGCTTATGTGAAATAAGATTAAGCTGAAAAAACAGCCATTGTTAATAAGCTGAAATCGTCAATTACTTTGTCCGCATGTTTGTTTAGCTGTAATGATCATAGTTAAAGTCATTTTCTCCATTAAAAAGGAGCATCTAAGCCTGGACACTTAACAATGGGCACCAAGGGCTTACAGCAGATCTTCACAGTAAAACTGTGGAAATAATTTGGAAAAACTTTCATTAAAAGGGGAAGATGTATGACATCACCAAGACCAAAGCAAGCTAAGGTTGGCACACAGGACAAAGGAAGCAGATGACCGATCAGAGAGGCCACCAAGACAGGAGCTATCTGAGGCTGGTACACGGGGCAGAGCTGCATGCGTTTTTGTCAAACAATGGTCAGCTTGTGTGTGTTACAAAACCGTCCCAAGCTCTGCACAAAGCTAGGCTCTCTGGGAGGACGCTAAGAAAATAACATTTACTCAAAGAAGCCCACCCTGAGGCTTTTTTCAGGTAATTCTGGAGCCATGTGGAAAAGTATTTTGTGGTTTGATAAAACCAAGATAGAACTTCTTGGCCTCAATACAAATTGTTATGTATGAATGTAGTACATTAGTGAAAGAGCATATACCGATCATGGTGGATGAAAGATCCTTTACTGGGAATTTCTCAGGTACTGGAGTACTTATAAAGAGAAAACTGTAACCTCAGTTCAACTAAAATGCTGCGAGAGGCTCAAAGAGTGCAGTCCAGGGGTCTCCCTAAAACTGTAACCTCAGTCTGACTAAAATGGTCTAGGGGTCTCCCTAAAAATGTAACCTCGGTCCGACTGAAATGCTGCGAGTGGCTCAAAGAGTGCAGTCCAGGGGTCTCCCTAAAAATGTAACCTCGGTCCGACTGAAATGCTGCGAGTGGCTCAAAGAGTGCAGTCCAGGGGTCTCCCTAAAACTGTAACCTCAGTCCGACTAAAATGCTATGAGTGGCTCAAAGAGTGCAGTCCAGGGGTTAGTCCAACTGAATTGCTGCGAGTGGCTCAAAGAGTGCAGTTGCTACATCGAGTTTTACATCCTAAATGTTTTTTGAGTTTAAATACATATATGCCAAGTGAGTGTAGAGATTAAGATAGCCAGATAGCCTTTTTATGTAATACATACACAGAACTTCAATATCCCGTAGTTGGGAAATCTAGCCTTATTTGTAAGTGAAGCCACTTTCATCAAATCCTTTCAAATGATTAACTAAACACTCAACAGAGAGACCATATAAATACATTTTCCAGCTATTTACTAGAAAGCCTTTTAAGTACATTGAAAAAAAGATTTTTTTTTCATGGATCAACAGAGTAAGACAGGGGAAGGTTGTTTACTGCCCTCTATGGATAAGTGTCTGAATCTGTCATGAATCAATTCTAATCGTGCCATTAAAACAACTTCTGCTGAGGAAAACAACCAAATAATTGTTTGCCTTTTATGTTGGGTTGTCATTTGGTGATCCTCTCAATAGGCTACACAGAAATAGCTTAACACCTTAATTTTCTTTAATGCAAGCACAATACAAAAGCTCAAACCCAGCTACCAGTTCAGTTTTCAGTTTTAGTACCAGTAGCACACAATGGCATTTCTGTTTAGTGGCAAAACATATTCATCTAGATAAAGCTCAGATCATTTGTTTATTTAAGACTTTTAGTAAAGAATGCTCCTTTTGCCAACAGCCACATGATGTTGGTGGGTATTCATTTAGTTCGTCATTGAGTACTAATAATAAATCCACTGAGAATGACTTTGTATAACAAAATATAGAATAACGGTTCCTTGTGTGCTTGGCTTTCAGAGAATTGAAAAGAATGATTGAAAGAGAGTGTTCTTTGCAGACCTGCCAAAGTCTGCCCATTTCCTGCTTGGGGTTAATGGGGTTAGTGGTTATTGTTGCACAGGGTTGATGGGGGCCAGAGTCTGGGCCTGAATGTCTGATGCCGATGTTGTGGAATAATGTTGGTTTTCCTGGTGGGTGGCAGGGTTACAGCAGACACAGGATTGTTCTATGTCTGCTCAGCTAAATTTCCCTGACAGGTCAGCAGTGTGCAATGACCTGAGCAAAACTTACATGGGGATATGCAGTGAATGCTTTTAGAGGAACACAAACAGAGACATATTTAAGGGCCTTGCTCAAGGACCCGCAGACGTGCTGAGGCTGAGTTTGAACCAGCGACCTTCTGATTACAGGCACATAGGGTTAACCCACTGAAACATGAACAAGTATGAGATTCGCTGTGTGTCCAGTGCTCTGTTCACTCAATTACTGCAGAGTTCCAAACATCCTTAGGCATTAACCCCAACAGAAAACTGTATGCCATGGAATGAACTTCCATGGCTGGCCAACTACATGCATGCCTCATATCATCAAGCACAATGATAAGCATTGGATGGAGTGATGTAAAGAACGCTGCCACTGGGCTCTGGAGCAATGGAAACATGTTCTGCGAAGTGACAAATCATGCTTCTCTGCCTTCAGTCTGATGGACAAGTCTGGGTTTACCATATACCAGGAGAATGTTACCTGCTTGACTGCATTGTGCCAACTGTACAGTTTGGTGAAGGAAGGATAATGGTATGGGGTTGTTTGTCAGGGGTTGGGCTAGGCTCCTTAATTCCAGTGAAGGGAACTCTTAATGCTTCAGCATACCAAGACATTTTGGACAATTCCATGCTTCCAACTTTTTGGGTTTGGGGAAGGCATTTTCCTGTTCCAGCATGACTGTACCCCAGTGTACAAAGCAATATCCAGAAAGGCATGGTTGGGTAAGTTTGGTGTGGAATAACTTGACTGACCCGCACAGAACCCTAACCCTAACCCCATCAAACGCCTTTGGGATGAACTTGAACAGAGATTGCAAGCCAGGCCTTCACATCTAACCTCAGTGTCTGACCTCAGAAATGCAGGGATGAATGGGCAAAATTCCCACAGACACTCCAAAATCTTGTGGAAAGCCTCCCCAGAAAAATGGCAAAGGGGGGAGCAGCTCCATATTGATGCCTATGGATTTAGAATGGGATGTCATATAAGTTCCTTTAGGTGCAACGACCAGGTGTCCCAATACTTTTCTCCATATAGCATATGTTTTTTTTATTCTATTTGTTTCTTTGTCAGAAATAAAATACTCTGGCACACCACTTCCTGTACAGTTTATTCACTCGGTTGCCAAAGCAGATGTCCACCCATTTAGTGAAACAGTCAATAAAAGCTAAAATGCAGGCACTTCCCTGGATGGCCACTCACGGAACGCTAAGGATATGCAGCATCTGCAGCCTCCCTCAGACCTGCCAGCTCATCAGGTCCTTCCCTTCATACATGGGAAAACTTCACAAGCATATTGCTTTACTCAATCAGCTTAAATGTCTGGCCAGCACATCCTTCAGATGTTTGTTTATAACCAACACACACAATATAAGTGAAGGAACCCTTCAAGTTGAACTCCTGATCTGTGTACATGTGTTCCCCAGTTCAAATACTGAATTTATGTAAGTCTAAGGACCATGCATGCATGGTGGGCTCTGCTTTTTGGCCTGTGCTTTCCCTCTGAGCCACTGGCAATACAATGAAGAAAATGCACATGACGAGAAAATAGATTCATGATTTTAATATATATTAACTACCATTTATACTCTAACATGAACATTAGATAGCTGTTCATTTTTTAATTTACAGTCCTCATCTCATTACACAATACTTTCAAACAGTAATAAAAAGACAAACACAACAGAAAAATGTGCCCTATTTTAGCAGATATAAAAACATCTTCATTACATTTTTTTAATAAGTATATTTATAAACATAAGAACATAATAAATTTAAAAACGAGAGGCCATTCGGCCCATCAAGCTCGTTTGGGGAGAATTTAACTAATAGCTCAGAGATGTTAAAATCTTATCTAGCTCTGATTTAAAGGAACCCAAGGATTCAGCTTACGCTAAACTAAAAGGAAGACTATTCCGTACTCTAACTACACGCTGTGTAAAGAAGTGCTTACTCAAATTAATTTTAAAATGTTCTCCCGCTAATTTCCACTTATGACCACAAGTTCTAGTATCCAAACTAATATTGAAATAGCCATTTGGCTGAACAGCATCCAAACCTGTTAGAATCTTATACTGTATACCTGGATCATGTCCCCCCTTAGTCTCCTTTGCTCGAGGCTAAACAGATTCAGGTCAGCTAACCTCTCCTCATAAGACATTCCTCTAAGACCAGGAATCATTCTTGTAGCCCTATGTTGCACCCTTTCCCA
>JAOYFF010000040.1:61018-74525 GCA_025773925.1 Cryptomyrus ogoouensis | reverse complement strand
GACAAGTCAGCATTAGGCGACAAATCAGAGTGACACAAGCTGAGTCATCGTAAAGTGAGAAGTCAGAACAGCACAGGACAAGTCAGCATTAGGCGACAAATCAGAGTGACACAAGCTGAGTCATCGTAAAGTGAGAAGTCAGAACAGCACAGGACAAGTCAGCATTAGGCGACAAATCAGAGCGACACAAGCTGAGTCATCGTAAAGTGAGAAGTCAGAGCGGCACAGGCTAAGCCAAGTAGGTCTTTAATGTCATTTTTAACTGTACACAGTTAGTACAGTACACAGCTAAAAACGAAACAGCATAAAGCCATCTGATCGGCACAGGCTGAGTCAGATGTCTGATCGGCACAGGCTATGTCAGCCTGAGATGGCTGCTGCATTCTGGTACTTACAGGGTAATGTGCAATTATCATTCTGTTCAGTAAGGTGCCAACAGCGTAAAAGCAGCCCACATTCAACCCTGAAAGGAAAGATTCAGGAAAAGAAAAAAATCTCTCTCATCACTAAAACAGACAAATTTTACAAAGAGGAAAAAATATAAATAAATAATGATTCTTAAAACCGGTTTCCCACACAAACCCGCACTTCGACCATAGTTACTTTAGCCCACATGTCCATATTGGATAATAACTAATTAATCAATTACCTTTGGCCACTTTTGACAAAACATGCTTGACACTACATGAAAACCATAAACAGAAAACGTGACCCTTCTTTGCCAAACTTTGGATTTCCCAGATACTTGCTTACACAGAAACCAGCATTAGCCTCTGTGGTACTGCTTGCACTCTGTAGGTATTTTTCTCTTACAGAAACATTCCTCTGGCCAAGCAAAGTAGCACTGCGTGACAGTCACACATTTGGTCATATGCAGACAATGTATACAAAGGGTGCAGTCATAAAGCTAACCGAGGAACGTGCTGAACTCTGCGGTACGTGCTCCACTGTTTATTACACAGCCAAGCACTGATTGGACAAGTAACCTGACCTGTCAATTCTGACAGAGCCTTGATGATCAACTGGGTCGCTCAATAGCATCTGAATGACATTATATATTTCATCCAACTGAGACACCCTGGCTAGCATTAACCCTGAACAAAGAGCCACTCAACAAGGCTCTACAGAGAGTGTTTAAAAAGGTACGACACTCAGCTTATAGTGCATTACCTGCATTACCAATGTTACCACACAACTGGCTCACACATTTGTACCTAAATTATGAAACTTATTAATAGCATTACTTTCTTTTACCAATGATTAGACATTTTGCTTAAATACGACCAAAGCCAGCTTTGTTAATTTGAAAATTGTCCATTGCTATGTCCATAAGCCAGTCATTAAACATGTTTACATGTAGGCCAGGGCTGCTCAATTCCACTCCTGGAGGGCCAAAAACCAACACAGTTTGTAAATTTCCCTGCCCAAACACACCTTAAGTCAGCTAATTACCATGTTTAGTAGGTGTGTTTGAGCAGGGAAATCTGTGTTAGACTCTAGCCCTCCAGGGGAGGAACTGGGCCGGCCCTGATGTAGACAAATAAAGTGGGAGAACCAAACATAAGCTGCAAAGAGCTTAAGTGCAAAAAATCGTCAACAAGGCAACAGTAAGTCTGTGAAACCTGTACAGTGGTTGACTGGTTTCTCATGGGTCTGTATTCTGAAGCACAATGGTCCTGACAGAAGCACTGAAACATGCGTGGGTGATGTCATTTGGGTGATGTCATGTGGGTGATGTCATTCAGCCTTTAAACGTGAATGTAATGTCTTTAGGTACAAACGAGCAAGCCAAATGTGTGGTAACCGTGGGATAAATGTCAGGGTGGCTCTTTGCCTCCGCAGCTGTGAATTTAAAAACGTATAACACACAGCATAGAGTGCATTACCCCTTACTTGGTTAAAATTAAAGATCATAATCATGCACGTATTTATGATTCAATTCAATTAATTTTTATATAGCGTCTTTCACAAGAGAGTCGCCCCAAGGCACTTTATTGGGTGTGTTGTGATACAGTACAACATCATCAAGACTGAATAATAAAATAAAAATACTACGGTGACACACACCATGTATTTAGAAATCTCCTTGAGCTCATACTCGCTTAATAACCTTCATTTGAAATAATCCCTTTTTGTAGCTTTACAATGCAACCTGTTGTTCTTCCTATACAAGGCTACAGTTGGGAATTCACTCACAATAAGGCTTCACACGCAACTTCTAAAGGTGAGGTCAGTATACACAGACAACACTGAGAATTGTGGAGAATCTCTCCTTAAACGCTGATTAAGCACAACAGCTGACTCCTTTACACCAAAAACAAGGGTCATATAAGACACAGGCAGCCCCCAAGGGGAATGTGATTGGTACTCAAATCTGACACCAAAAATATCACATACTAAATATTTATGAATGAGTTCTAATAACAGGACCTGTAGTATGATTAGTATAATAAATAGATAGAGGATTTTGACTTCATTAATGTGTTTACCAGAGCCGCTCTTATATTAAGCTGCAGATTCTAGTCCTGGAAAGTATCTGGCTGTAAGCTCAAGCAGGACAATTAACCTAAATGGATTTAATAATTATCTGCAAGTTTAAAATTGTTACAATACATCCAGAACTTTATGCGAACAAAACGACCACTAAGCAAAAAAGCTGTAGTGTATGCTGCACTAAATTACTTCAATATCACTGCAAAACTCCATATTACTGCAGATACTTTTGTCCAAAGCACTATACACAGTGAGTAAGGGAGAATATCACTAAAGTTAATCTTATTCTTAATCTTAACACCAAGCAACCAGCGGTCAAGGGGCCAGCTTTGGTACTTTTAGGCTAAGCCTACAATTAGTGGTTTTGGAACAACTCTCTTGTTGAACTATGAAGTTTTTTTAATATCCCAAATAAAAGCATTTTGTAAGCATTTGAAATGTGTAAGGCAGCACTGTAATCTGCATTATTGCATTAATGAACATAACTGACCAAAAACCATTCACGATTCTAACCAAGAATGGAGTGCTAGATAAGAGACAAAGGCTTCCCCACCATAGCTAACAATGAGGAGGATGAAGGGTGTATTCCTCAGCAGTCTCAGGATAGAGGCTCCGTAGGAGTAGTACTCTGCGGACATGCTGCGCGCCATCACCTGGGCCTGCGTGGGAGGGACGTCTGGCATCTCTCGGAAAACTGAGCAATACAGACACTGGGTATCAACAGGACCAGGACTGGCTAGCATGGAACACACTTATAAAGAGAATTAATCCATTTATCCACGTGTTTATAATTTTTGAGCCAGAATACAATTCACCAAGTCAACTTGGTGTTCTGCATGGTTTATTGGTTATATGACAAACATGGAACACCTCACTCAATGCCCACCACAATTTGCACTTGTGGCAATAAGCCACAAGAAAACCCCAAATAAACTAGAGAATGGAGGTTCCGGTGGTGAGGTTTAGGGGCTGCAGACACACATTGGGTCATTGGGGTGGAGACTGAGTCTGCACTCCTTCCTGCTTATAGCTGCCAGGAAGAGGACATGTACAGAACTTAGGCAACACCATCCCACATGCACATCCGCCATCTGCAGCAAGGCTGGCACAAACCACAGGACACCATGTAAAAAGGAAGAAGCAAAGTTTCGCTTTGGGAAACAATCTTCCAGAACACACCCAAGGTCTGCAAACTTTGTTGTTCTCTGGTACTCATTATGTGCAAAGCATCACAGACAGAAGCAGTCAAACACTATTGTATATGTATTATATATCATAAATGTTTAACTGCTGATAAGACAAAGCACAAACACAGCAATTATCCATAAGGAAATACAATGAGGCGATTAAGCCAAAGCAGTAATACTGCTGTTGACTGGAACATGCCAAGTTTAATCCTGAGATTGTTAGTTCACCCTGAAGTGTCGAGTGGGGCAGACTAACTCTGGTATCATGGGGAGACTGACGAGTTCCAGAAAACTGCAGCTCCCTCCATCATACAGCTGTTGAAGTGAAATCCCCTAAGGCTCTTACATGCCATCACCAGGATGAAGAGAACTGTGGCCACCACGGCTGTCCCGCAGAACATGACGCTGATGTGGTGAGCCAGCTGGTCCACGTCGTCCACATTGGGCACCAGCATGGGGGGAATCAGGAAGCCAGTGGCCACACCCAGCTGGGGGGAGAGCAGCCAATCAGGACAAGATGTCAAAACACGGCAGCCATGCCAGTGTCAGAAAGCAACATCACAACATATACATATGCATCCATTTATAATTATTATACAGGTTTTGAGAAAAGGAGGAAACATGTTATCAGTGAAGTTGCAGGACAAATAAAGTAAAAATAGAAATATGTGTAGAACAAGACAGGGAACCACAGGCAGACCCACTTAAACGGAACTCTGGAATGAGGGTAACGAGAGACAAAAGGTAAAAGACATGAATATGAATCCCTCAGTATTTACTCACTTTGCTTCAATGTAATTTATTTATATAGCTTATAGTGGTGACCCATAACAGTGCGAAATAGTGTTACTACCACAGTCACTTTTTAAAGTAATAATTCCCTAAATTTCAATACTATGGAAGCACGTAGAGGACATGCATTCAGGGCTTGAGATTCATGTCTCACAATAGAGAACGAGGGGAGGATTTTAGATTTTCAATAAAAAAAATCAATTCAATAGCATTAGACATGGCATTTTTGTGGAATCCGCTTCCCTCTTGACAAACTCTGCTTGTATGTCTTCTAATAAATTTTGTTTTCCTGAGATATTTTCTTGATCACAAAATAAACTTGTGATCTTGGAAAAACAAGAAAAATAAGCAGTGAACTCAATATAAAATATAGAAATAAGATAATGATGGATGTCCTCTGTGGACTTTCGTACAATGCAGAGTTCATAAGTAGTTGTCCATCCACATGAACATTAAGTAAACAGGCCACGTTAAAAGCGGGTGCACATTCCCGTGAACGGGCCACGTTAAAAGCGGGTGCACATTCCCGTGAATGGGCCACATTAAAGGCGGGTGCACATTCCCGTGAATGGGCCACGTTAAAGGCGGGTGCACATTCCCGTGAACGGGTCACGTTAAAGGCGGGTGCACATTCTCGTGAACGGGCCACGTTAAAAGCGGGTGCACATTCCCGTGAACGGGCCACGTTAAAAGCGGGTGCACATTCCCGTGAACGGGCCACGTTAAAGGCGGGTGCACATTCCCGTGAACGGGCCACGTTAAAGGTGGGTGCACATTCCCGTGAACGGGCCACGTTAAAAGCAGATGTGTTCATGTAAATGGGACATGTTACAAGCAGCTGACTGAGAGCCATAGGTACTAGAGGAGCAGAAGAACCTGCATCATTTAAGCCGCATGTATGGGAGCATTTCGGCTTCCCTGTAAAATATCCTGGTTATGGAAGAAGGTTGGAGGACAAAACCATTATGGTATGTAGAGGAGTATGAACTCATGGGCACCCATCAACTACTGAGCGAAGTTGAAAATAAAATGTCCCCCTCACTGAGACATCACTCACCACAGTCGGAGCATACACTGAGACAACAGATAAGGCACTTACAGAGTCTCATAATACGCTTGTTGAAAGGATTGACATAAGACACCATCAGGAGGAGCTGATCCGCTACAGCAACAGCTACTCCCTGAGTATGGCAGCCATCTGAGGGACCAGACCAATATGTGTACCCACTACAGAGATCTGCCCACTCCCCAGTCTACGTACCTCAGAAAGTGTCACCACCAAAATGCAGAGTTTACAAAGCACCTCCGACAGCAGAGGAAGATGTTCATCTTGCCGGAGAGACAAGACGTTCCACATGCCTACCCAGATGGGCTACTTCCGACTGGGACCCAGGTGCTGCCATGCAGCTGCTGACACCCCAGCACCACATCAGTACCGATCCCCAACAGGCCTGTCCCTAAAGGCCACCGGATATTAATATCATATTAACTATATGAGTATTTCTGCAACAGGTTGGTTGAACTTTCCATCTCTGCAGCACATGTTCATTGCTATGGGCAGGCAGGACACGTCTTTCCTTGGGTTCTCTTGAAAATGAAAGTTCACCAGATTTTCGCTGCTTCAGCTTGGCACGACAGCCCTATTATCTGAGATGCTGGAGTTTCCATTTTATACTCCGAGTGACTATAGCTGACAACAGACCAAGCTGGGCTGATGGACTCTTCTTTCCCTCTGTCATGCTTGGTGGTATCCAGCACATCTTAAATAACAAACAGGTTGCTGCTTCAAAGATTACCTCATTATCAGACTTCAGCTGCAGGAATCTGCCAGAACCATCCATGATGGCTCAGGTACAGCATTAGTAAAGTGTTTTAGTTTCAAGCTAATGTTGTTTCATTGACTATCATTGCAGATTTTGGTCACCACAGCAGTGAAATACAGCAGAGCATTTTCCCACCACCCTAAAATTAACAGTGCTATAAATATTCAAAGATTGGGAAGTTACTGTTATGTCTTTTCACCCAATTAGGTCATTTATTTCCTAGCTGCAGCAATGAACTGGGAAAGAACTGCAGAATGACACAATTTCTTACATTGCCTAGATGTGTTCCCCCAAAGCTTGGATTGCAGTGAACCCAGGCAGCTAGCATGCATGTATGCGCACATGTGTGTGCATGTGTGCGCATGCTCACCTGCACCTAATGATAAACCTGCAGCTCACTCACCAGCAACGTTAGCCGCAAAAACAAAAGCAGACACATACAGATTATGATTCTCGCTCTCTGCTCTTCTGACTTTTGTGAATGCAAAGCAACTTCAGCAGATCCTTCCACTAAAGGCTTGACATTCATACTGACCTGGGCAGTGGTGTCTTAATGGTCAGGGAAGCATACTTGTAATTTTAAAGATTGCTGGTTTGAATCCCCAACCAGCAAGGCACCACTGAGGTACCCGGAGCAAGGTACCGCCCACAAGCACTGCTCCCCGGGCGCTGAGTTAGCTGCCCCCTGCTATGTCACATATGGGTTAAATGCAGAGGACACATTTCATTGTTGTGTGCTGTGGTGTGTCAACAATGACCACTGATCTCTAAATTCTAAAACTTTCAGAGTTGCCATGTTCACAGTTAATCGGCAAATTACAAGTTTATAGTGAATAATTCAGAACAATGTATACTATATCTTCAGCATTGTAGTACAGCTATCAATGAAAAAAAACAAGGTGAAGTTATTTGTGGACCTCTAAAATCACACCGTTTTTGGAAAAGCTGTTGCTCTTCCTAAAGTAGCTTCACTTCAAGCTACATGGGGGTACAAGAATGTGCTGTGTGTGTGCACACAAGTCAGTTCCTTTTACTGATCTATAAATACTTGTAGTTCTTTACGGACAACCTAACTCCATCCATCTGTCCTGCATTTTTCTGTCATACTCTCACTGCATGCTGCAGCGTTCTTGCATTCTTTATTCTCCCATACTCTCACAGCATGCTGCTACATTCTCTCCAGTCTTCTCTACTGTCATTTTGCCGCCTTATCAATGGTTGAGATTCTCTCATGTAGTTGATCAATGTACCCACACACCAGTTAAGTTTGTCCTTCAAAAGTCAGCAACCTAGGTCTTGTGTAACCCAGGTCCTCAACAAATAGAACTGTCAAGAAATGTTCACAAAACTAGAGCAATAAAGTCTCTGCAGTTTAAAAAAAATAATAAAACACATTTAAGGTTTGAACAATTTTACTACTGTTGAGGTATAGAGGAAAAGTGCTTCAAGAGTGGACTGTCTTTCAAGCTTTGGTCACTGTTTGACTGACCAGAATTTTCCATCTCTGCTCATCTGCACATTTTTTTCCCCATTCAGTAGTCTACATATTCAAGAAAAATGTTCTGGCACCTTTAAGTAATGGCAAGTTTCAACTAGCTGTGTAATATGCTCCTTACCCTTAAAATTACACAACAGCTGAATGAAATATGTATCTGTAACAGATTTCTTAACCCTCAGGCAGAGAATCTGCTGTGAGCAAGAACAAACCCTCAAATCCAAGTAACAGGAAAGTGTTTCTGAGTAACAGAAACGGTGAGTCTGAGCCATAAGACTGGGTCAGAACATTGCCTACACTGCAAGGCTTGTGGGGTGCTCATGGTTAGCCATGGTGAATATCTACTGAGAATGGTCCGAGGAGGGCAGAAAAACAAACTGCCAATAGGGTGCTGGGTGGTCAAGACTCATCAATACAAGATGTGCATGAAGGCTGTCCCATTTGGTACAAACCTACAGGAGGGCTACTGTGGTACAAATATCAGATCATTTTGAGGGTGGTCGCAGGAGTAAAGTGTCACGACACAGTGCACAAAGCAAACAACAACAAACAAATTTATATTTGTATAGCGCATTTTCACAACATTACATTGTCTCAAAGCGCTTTACAGCATCCCCACCCAAAGCCCCCAGTGAGTAAGCCAGAGGCAACAGTGGCAAGGAAAAACTCCCTAGAAGGAAGAAACCTTGGGAGGGACCAGACTCAAAGGGGGAGCCCATCCTCCAGGGGCCGACAAGGAAAGTCAAATCGGAGAGATGGCTAAGTGGCAAGTTACAGTCCAAGTCATAAAATATGAGTCACAACCGGGGAGCAGGGAGGTGATGACAAGCCGGTGTTGGCACTCCTTCAGATCGCCGGGCAACCAGTAGTATGGCATCCGGGCATACATGGAGGACGACACAGGCAGAAGAGCGAGCTAGACAGAAGGACATCATGGGTAGTGGAGACATCGCATGTAGCAGGGTGTGCAGGATATCTTGATAATTTGGGGTCTCCAGGCAGCGCACCCCAGGAGGAGTAGGGGAAATAAAATGTGCAATTAGGCAAAGTAAGGGAGACAATAGGCAGTGCTAACAGTTAGGTGAGTGCAATATGAAATGCAATGTGCAAGCTCCGGCAGATATGGTTACGGCAGCATAAGTAGGAGGGAGAGACAAGTAGGAATGCAGGCATGGGGAGTCCCTGAAATGTCAGCACTCCAATTCGACAAGGGGGTGTGAAGCTAGAGTGACAGCACTGACAGTTCAGTTCATCCAAAGCCAGTGGCACCGATCCCCACCCAGCTCTACACCTCACACTACAGATCTAACTGGGGGTGAACAATTAGCTAAAACTAGAACTAGTGTCCGTATAAGCTAAACTAAACAGGTGCGTTTTTAGTCTAGACTCGAATATTGAGAGTGAGCCTGAAACCCGCACATCCGGTAGAAGACCATTCCACAGCTGAGAAGCTCTACAGGACAAAGCTCTGCAGCCTGCTGTAGCTCTTTCTACCCAGGGTACTAACATAAATCCTGCGCCTTGAGAACGTAGCAAACCCGGAGGGTAGTATGAGGCCAGCATCTCACCAAGGTATTCTGGTGCAAGGCCATTCAGTGCTTTATAAGTCAATAGCAGTATTTTATAGTCAATCCAAGACTTAACTGTAAGCCAGTGAAGGGAGGATAAGACCAGTGTAATGTGATCAAATTTTTTAGTGTTTGTGAGAACTCTGGCTGCTGCATTCTGTACCAGCTGAAGTTTATGTAAGGATCTAGATGGGCATCCAGAAAGGAGGGCATTACAGTAGTCCAGTCAGGAAGTTATAAAGGCATGTATTCATTTTTCTGCATCATGAAGGGAGACCATCGTCCGTAGCTTGGCTATGTTTCGTAGATGACAGAACGCAGTTCTAGTAATGCTTCTTATGTGAGCATTGAAACATAATTCTGAATCAATTAGAAGACCAAGATTTCTGACCACCTAGTGTAGGAAGGCCATCAGTGGTGGTGAAACTTATTTCATGCATTCTTGGAACCAATTACCAGAACTTCTGTTTTTTCTGTGTTTCACACAGCCCTGCTGTTTGTACAAGATATTCGACATTATTCATTATATAATGTTTTGGCTCACCTGCTCCTTATTCCCAGTCACTATGTAACCCTACCACCACAACCTGCTGCCCCTAGTTTCCCTTGTTTTGTGTTTCGGTTTTCCCTCTGTTGATGCTAAAATTGCATCCCTCCTCCACTCAACGGAATGCAATTTGCACAATCTCTGCCAAAATGCACCAGTTAATGGAAATATGTACAATTTTGACCTACACAAACATTATGCTCAGCTACACATAGCATTACTCTCAATTGGCCATAACATTAACATAAGAACCAGGTAAGGGGTAAATTACTGACATGCAAAATACAATTCATACCCTCAAGCTTTTCTTACACCACCTGACTGGATGGTACTCAAAGACTGTGCAGATATTTCTGCTATTATGCCTCACGCAAGCCAGAGGCAGCTTTGCTGCCTGAGTTCACGGTTCACTTAGACTCTATTTTGCAGACTTGTTCAGCAAGGACTGACTTTTGCTTTATTTATGTTTAAGCCAAGTTCATGTAGGCAAGACCGCATCTCTCTCAGCCAACACCAATACAAGACAATACAATACTGTCATTAGAGATAGTTTAAAAGTCTACAAAAATCTTTTGTTTCTTAAGAACTTAAGAGAAACAAGTAGCTGAACAGTTTGACAGTTTAAGCACCATTAAGCTTCAAATAGCCACAGATGCATGGATTGCAAGTGTATCAGAATGATAACAGTGACTTATCATGGAAATTCTTTTATGACCATGTCTTGTGAAGTTTATGAATGGAAACAAGAAATGTAAGTCCATGAGCTATAAAACAGCACAGAAGATTCTGAATCAAAGGGTGACAGGAAGTAATCCAGTCATGATTTCTGAATATAAGGTGAATGACACGGCGTGCATATTTTTTGTCAAATTCCATTATTTTTTTAATCCTCTAACAAAAACATTGCATGTTCAATATTATTATTATTATATGAAACTTCTTTAAAGTCGATATATTTTCAATACAGGAATAAATGTCTGATGCATTGATTAGTTGAAGTTTTTCATTTAGAAAAAAATAGTAAAATGTAATATTTTTCGTTGCACCACCTGACATTTCTCATTTTATGAAACCTAATTTGTCATTCACCCTATAATTGCTCGACATTTGAAAAGCAGTAACATTAGGTTGAACTAGCAATATTTCTTTCCATTTTGCACAGCCCTTAGCAGAAGGGCTGCTGTTCCATTTGAAGATGACTATAGATTCAGAAATCAGACTGAGAAATCAGGCTGAGAAATACTGCAAACGGGTCCATCTCCTACACCCTCCTTTTCAAGAGGAAGAAGCAGGATATTTACTAGGTGCCTTTGCAGAAGGAGTCAACAAACAAACACGTGGTTTGTTGTATAACTAACAAAAACACCCGCAAAACAGGCAGCATCACCCTATCTCTCTCCCTCACACACAGAATGAACTTCCTACAAACCACCACCAACTGATAACACATAAGCAGGGGGCACTGCCTCCTGACCTCCCCTCAGCCCGGCCCAGCCCCAGCAATATTTATACCCTGCAGAAAATGTCTGACATTTCACACATGCACATTTAAAAACATACCAGCTACCTCTAAATTACTGATGGCTTTAATCCTAGCCTGCAGGGTGATAAAGGCCAATGTACAGTGAGGTTGTGGAGCTGAAGAGTCCTGCTGGCCAAGTTGGTATAAATAGGCTAAACAATTACAACTACAAATATTCACTGCATTTTCAGTGTACACTGCAAGGAACAATACAGTGCATTGCCACACAATTATAAGGAGGATCTTATGTTACCCAGGGATGAGGAACAAACCCACAACCTTAGAAGTGTGAATCCAACGAAGAACAAGTACAAAAAAACTGAACATACAGTAAAAATTAATCGGTTACACTGTGAAAATCAGTTCTGACTCACAACATATGTATCAACTTTAAGTAAATCAGAAATGTTCCAGCCTATACACACAGCCCTAAACTAAGGTGTCACCTGCAATTAAACCACGAAAATGAACGAAAACATTTGTTTTAAAATGTATATTTCTCTTGTTTGTCATGTGAAGATTTAGGGAGGTGATAATGAAACGCTGGTCTGATCACCTGGTTTCCAAAGACTCCGATTGAACAGGCTGTGGACACCTCCTCCGAGCCGAACCAAACCGAGGCGATCCGGGACGGCATTCCGAGGATGAAGACCTGGGCCAGGGAGCAGGAGAACTGTCCAAGGACACTCACCCAGAACAGGTCCTGTCTTACGCTGGCCACTTTAATCCAGGTCCCCATACAGTTTGCGGCGGTACCTGCAAGTGCGATGACCCTCAAACCCTTTTTGTCCAAAAGCCACGTTACGGGAAATATAAAAGGGATGTAAGTCATCATGTACACCATTGACATCCAATCGACAGTGAAAGAGTCAACTTTGTAGAATTTCATGAAGATATTACTGATGATTCCGTACTGGATCCACTGGAAGGCATTACAGAGCGAATAAGTGCTGAAAAGGAATACTATAACCCATCGGCGTTTGTACAAACGAGTGGCTGGTTTATCAGCGCCGTTTCCATCCGAGCGGTCATAAAATCCATGTCCGTCAGATGTTTTTGGTTTTTGTAAGACCGAAGTATTAGTTTCCTCTTTTACTTCAAAATCAGCACCTTTCGTTTTCTCCTGCATTTTAATTGTATTGGTTTTGAACAGAAAGCAATTAAAAGTAACCTATTGAATATTGTTAAACGATTAATGTCCGAAACATTAAAGTAAAAATAAAGAATATTTCGTATTAAGCCTTGGTTATAAGGTTAAAGTCAAGACTTCTTTTCTTCGTGGTGAACGGTTACTTTGGCACACACTCTGGCGAAACAGCCACAGTTTACCTCCCGAAAATGGTCAACGCGTGTTAATTTAGAAAGCACTGCATTTCCCAAAGAGTCCCAAACACACTACCTACAAAGAACTGTTTTCTGGTATACAGTAACACATATATATATAATTTTAAAATGTAAGAAACTAGATCAATGATTTACAACAAGTCAAACTTCCTCAGGAAGTCAAGGAACTAATCGGTTGAATCAGCACCAATTTAGTATGCGATCACATATCACCCCTGGACGCAGCATTGCTTTCAAAGTTAAGGACATTTCAGAATGAAAAGTTACAACGACTGCATTTTAACGAAAGAAAGAAAAAACACTCCCTCCCACGTCCGCTTCGAATCCAGCTTGGTGCCCGAAGCAGTGACGGGGCTCCAGTATCCACGTGGTTTCCGAACTCTGGCTCCATCCACCAATCACCGTCATACAGCACCGAGGACGGTCCAATCAGAACAGTCGAGTGTGCACGGGCGGTCTTCCGTGCCTTTCGGTCTGTCATAGAACGTAGTACACCGACTGGTAATTCAGTCGTCGAAGGTTGGGTTTTTAATCACTTTGGATAATATTGAAGTCGATTATCATAATCAAATTGATCATCGTTTGACACGAAATAGCTAACAGACTATAACTTGTAAACTTCCTGATAATGAAACAGCCACAATTTCCACGATGAAATACCCAGACAGCAAAAGGTAACTGTGCCAGATCTGGGCCAGATATTGGATAGAATTTGGTGCAGATCCGCAAAACGGGT
>JAOYFF010000040.1:43743-57429 GCA_025773925.1 Cryptomyrus ogoouensis | reverse complement strand
CATGTTTGTATTAAACTGCAACAGACCTGCAATGATCAGCCATGTTTGTGTTACATCTCAATTCACCTGCAATGATCAGCCATGTTTGTTACACTGCAACACACCTGCAATGATTAGCCACGCTTGTATTACACCACAACACACCTGCAATGATTAGCCACACTTGTATTACACCACAACACACCTGCAATGATCACCCATGTTTGTGTTACATCTCAATTCACCTGCATTGATCAGCTGTGTTTGTGTTACACCACAATTCACCTGCAATGATCAGCCATATGTGTGTTACACCAAAACACACTTACAATGGTCAGCCATGTTTGTGTTACAATGCAACACCCCTGGAATGATCAGCCACGTTTGTATTACACTGCAACACACCTGCAATGATCAGCCATGTTTGTCTTACATCGCAACGCACCTGCAGTTATCAGCCATGTTTGTCTTACACCACAACACACCTTAATCTGGATCAGCTTATGAAGGCTTGTGACTGTCCTGTTTATATCACTAAACTCTTTCTAGTCTACATCATTATGTAAATCAATGGCTCTGTGTTCGAGTGGAAGTTACCTGTGCCTTTTGAGCAGTGTGTGTAAACCCTACCTGATAAAATGTTGCACTTAGATGGGCCTAGTCTGTGGCTCAGCCAGTTAGGATGCTGTGCCTGTGATCAAAAGGTCATTGGCTGAAATCCTAGAGTCAACAGAATGATTTCACCATTCCCCCCTTGAATAAGGCCCTTAACCACCAATTGTTCCAGGAACTCTTTGACTCTACTTTTTCAAATACATTTGTCACTTTGGATAACATTGTCTGCTAAATAAATAATAATTCAATGACCCAACACTAAAGTCCATGTCATATAAGGCCATTCACCATCAGTAACCATTTACTTTGTTACTGGTGTTATCTACAGATCAGTACATGTGCAGTGCAAAGAGAATTTATACAGAAAAATAAAATCAAGAGAACAGTGCTCATGTGCTCAGTTCAGTCCAAGTATTTAATAAGCATTTTTGCCAAGATCCATGACTGTTGGTTCATTGAGGATTGAGAGCCACAATCTGAGATGGGTTTAGATCTGCACCAGTGACACTGGCCCTGAGCACCACGCAACCTCTCTGACTGCGGCAGACCCTCAGGACAATGCAGCTTACTGCCCCCACAGTCTCCCAGACAGTGCAGTTTTCTACCCCGACAGTCTCCCCGACAGTGCAGCTTACCATCCTACAGTCTCCCCGACAGTGCAGCTTACCGTCCCACAGTCTCCCAGGCAGTGCAGCTTACCGTCCTACAGTCTCCCCGACAGTGCAGCTTACTGTCCCACAGTCTCCCCGACAGTGCAGCTTACCGTCCTACAGTCTCCCCGACAGTGCAGCTTACCGTCCCAAAGTCTCCCAGACAGTGCAGCTTACCGTCCCAAAGTCTCCCAGACAGTGTAGCTTACCGTCCCACAGTCTCCCCAACAGTGTGAGCTTACCGTCCCACAGTCTCCCAGACAGTGTAGCTTACCGTCCCACAGTCTCCCCGACAGTGCAGCTTACTGTCCCAAAGTCTCCCAGACAGTGTAGCTTACCGTCCCACAGTCTCCCCGACAGTGCAGCTTACCGTCCCAAAGTCTCCCAGACAGTGCAGCTTACTGTCCCAAAGTCTCCCAGACAGTGTAGCTTACCGTCCCACAGTCTCCCCGACAGTGTGAGCTTACCGTCCCACAGTCTCCCAGACAGTGTAGCTTACCGTCCCACAGTCTCCCCGACAGTGTGAGCTTACCGTCCTACAGTCTCCCCAACAGTGCAGCTTACCACCCCACAGTCTCCCCGACAGTGTAGCTTACCGTCCCACAGTCTCCCAGACAGTGTAGCTTACTGTCCTACAGTCTCCCCGACAGTGTAGCTTACTGTCCCACAGTCTCCCAGACAGTGCAGCTTACCACCCCACAGTCTCCCGGACAGTGTAGCTTACTGTCCCACAATCTCCTGGACAGTGCAGCTTACCGTCCCACAGTCTCCCTGACAGTGTAGCTTACTGTCCCACAATCTCCTGGACAGTGCAGCTTACCGTCCCACAGTCTCCCAGGTAGTGTAGTTTACTGTACCATAGTCTCCTGGACATTACAGCTTACTGCCCCCACAGTTTCCTGGACATTGCAGGTTAAACCCAGCCTCAGCATGTCTGCGAGTCCTTGAGCAAGGCCCTTAACCCCCAGCTCCCTGGGCGCCCCAACAGGTGGCTGCCTTTCGCAGACAGCTTGTTCTACAAAGAGCAAGTTGATGGAGGCGTAAAAAGAATTTCCCCATGAGGGACAATAAAGGTCAAATTAATTAAAAAAAGTTCACACTACACACTCCATCACAGCTCCATCACAGCACTGACCCTAACCAAACTCATCAGGAAGACCAGCTCCATCACAGCACTGACCCTGACCAAACCCATCAGGAAGGCCAGCTCCATCACAGCAGTGACCCTGGACCCACTGGAGGCAGTAGCAAAATCTGACAATATTATGAACAATTCTGCCCCTCTGCTTCAGGGGGCGCTGTCCTGGAGCACATTTAGCCAACAGCTCATTCCACCACAGTGTGATAAGAAGCCCTACTGGGCATCCTTCCTGCCTGCTGCCATCAGACACCATAGCGACTCCTCCCAACAAGTCACCCCCCCACCCCCTACCATAGCATGTTGGGGAGGGACCCATAAAATCTGGTGCTGCTACTGTATTACCATCAATAGTTTTTAAATTATTATTATGATTATCATCTGTAAATATTTATTTCCGTAATAATACCACATTTTGTTTTCAGGATATTCTATTTGTGCACTATGTCAGGTCAGGTTGGAGAGCATACACTGGTAATAATATAATAATAATATCAGTAAATATCTCTTTTTTTCTATAGTATTACATTATTCTGTTTTTGCAATATTCTTATAATTAATTTTGAATTTTGTGTCCCATCACTGTTCCCAGTGCCAGTTTAAACAATATGAAAACCACTTCATAGCCCATAATGAATCCTGCTGCAAGCCAGATGTGGCAGTGGGCCTTGAGTTGGACATACACATGTGTATTACATAAATCGAAGATGAGTAAAAGGTTGTACAATAGTAGGAAAGTATTTTATTCGCAGGAATTTAATTCAGGTTCAAATGCTCAATTTAAAAAAGTTTAGCTAAAATTGCATTAATACCCAGCTATACCAAATGATCTTGGGGGTGGCACATCCACTGTACTCTGGAACCACCATAATCGGTTAGCTACACAATGCTGGGAAACATAACATGAGTGATAAATTGAATGAAGCATTCAATGTTAATTCTGTCAAGTTTTTTTTGGAGCAGAGACAATTTACAAGGTCAACAATAACTTCAGGATTCCTCATGTCACCCCAGAAGGAAACCATTCAGGACCTAGAAAACAGTCATGCTGGAGACTCAAAAAATGTGGCGAATCATCTTATGATCCAGTGGTACAAAACAGAAGCATTTGGCCTAAATGCAAAGCATTATGTTTCTACAAACCCAACCCAAGTCAGCCAGGGAACATTGATCCTGCTGTTATGGAGGCAGTATCATTTTACGGGGATGATTGTTCTTGTCAGGATCCTTGGCCATGTATCCAGGACAACCCTGGCAATAACTACGCAATGACTGTAGTTGAGTACCAGCCTGCACTTTAACCCCTTTCACAAAATTTGAGAATATATGAAGAATGCCAGTCCATCTAAGCCAAGCCTAAGCAGAACAGGTAAACATTGGACAATTGTAAAGCTGGTAGGAACGTATTCTAATGGAGTCACTGTAATCACTGCTAAAAGTTCCAGTAACCAGCTAGTGTGGTAATAATAGCCTCTATTCTAATAGTTTTTGTACAATAAATAAGACCCCTAATCTTTGAACAAGGCTTTGAATCTTTGAATAAGGCTCCGAATCTTTGAACAGGGCCCGAATATTTGAACAAGGCCCTGAATCCTTAAAATTGCTTCAGGGATGCTGGAGAAATGGCTGACCCTGTGCTGTTACCCATGTCGTTATGTCTAACTGGAGAGTAAGATATGCAAAAACGAATGAATATGCATCTGTCTTGTTCAAATGGCTAAATAAAGTATCATCACATGAGAAGATCGTTATGCAGTCAGGAAAGTAGCTAGAAATTCTGGGCCACATGACAAAATGTCACCTTAGGTCCTTCCACTTGGGCTGCCACTTACTGAAGAAATACGGAACACCACCCCATCGAGATAAAATTTGCGGGCTGGGGGGTTCCCGTTAATTGTGTAATCTTCCCCAAGCATATAACTTTTAACTTGGCATGGGCCCCAACAGTGCCGCACCCCCCCCAGGGTATCCATGCCCCTCCAAGGTCCCTGAGTGCAGAGGCACAAACTAAACTGTTAAAGATGTTTCTATTGGAACAAAAGAAATAAATAACACTTAGAGGACCCTCCCTCTTTAAATAACAGATCTGGTTATGCAGATAAACGGAAATAGGAAACCCTGCTGCTTTATGACAAGAGCTGTTGTAACAGACTGTGTAGGTTGTTTTCCAATCGTTCAGCAAGATTAAATCTTAAAGTAACGTGAGAACATGAGGAGTGGAATCTTCAGTGAAAGACATCTGCTGACATTTGGGCAGTCTTCCATGGGGGAAGTCCCTGATGGAAGATGTGCTATTGTTGATCATGGATTGATGAACTTGTGCATCAAATAGGTGATTACAGTTCACTAAAAGCTGATATTATTATTATTAGTAGTAGTAGTAGTAGTAGTAGTAGTAGTAGTAGTAGTCGGGTGTACTTAGTAATAGTAGTAGTTACATGTACTTATTCAGGTAAATGAATTGCTAAGAATAGTATTGTTGTCATATTACTGTTATTACTGAATCACTCATGTGACTAAACTGATTATGCATCTCTAGAAATACGGTAAAAATTTAATATTTTCCCAAAGTGTTACTTCTGGACAAAACAGAGCCAAGAACTGTCCCTCAGCAGGTAAGATGCCCACTCCTGTAGAATAAGTGACCCTAACCATTAGAAAAAAAACAATGTTTTCAAGTTGTTCATTAGTTTTAGTTTTGTTTTCATTAGAGGTATGAGTGGTACTCACAACTAGCCACAAGGATGGTGACCTATGGTAAATTATTCTTGGCATTCAGTTAGTTATGTCTGGTCATCAGCCACTGCTGTCTTTGTGCTTCTGACAAACCTGTCTTTCTGTTGAAGCTCCCATCTTCTCACCACTGTCCTGGGAACTCTTTGTGTTACATTAAAGGACCACTTTCCATTAGTAAAGAACAGTCATCAAAACCACAAATGGTAGAAAGGAATAGGAAGGGTGTGACCAGGCATACAGTTCAGATGGCGCCCATGCATTAACACGTGAACAAGGCACTGCATCACAGCATGTCTGTTGGCCTTGAGACATTTTCCAGAAATGCAGTACAATAGAAGATGTTTTTCACTAACCCTAACCCTATGCGCTCAAAAACCATCGTAATTTGATCTGAGGCTGATTGAAAGTGGGTGACTGACAGGAACTTTTATAAAACTGAAGCCAGAAAATCCCCCCGCGTGCCACACCCACAACTGGGCGAGATGACAGCCAGGCCAATAGCAGGAAAGCCTGTGGCCTTGCCTGGCGCCAGCAGCCAGGAGGGGTACCCATACTCACCAGGTGCAGGCTGTCGGCCTTCTGGGTCTGCCGCATCCTGCTCTTCTGCGCTGCTATCCGGTTCTTCTCCCTCCTCATGACCTTCTTCACACTGTCCATGGAGTCCTGGGCAGTGAAACAAAAGTCAGTTGATGCTTCCACAACCGATAGTGTCTAAAAAAAACCCAAAAGGTATTAATTAAAATGTCAGATTGTTAAGCTAAAGATGACATACACTATATGGACAAAAGTATTGGGACACATCTGTTAATCATTGAATTCAGGTGTTTCATTTAGACCCATTGCCGCAGGTGTTTAAAATCAAGCATATAGCCATGCAATGAGGTTTACAAACATTTGTGAAAGAATGGGTTGTCCTGAACAGCTCGATGAATTCAAGTGTGGTGCTGTCATAGGATGCCACCTTTGCAGTTTGTGAAATTTCTTCCCTGCTAGATATTCCACGGTAAAATGTAAGTGGTATTATTGCAAAGTGGAAGCATTTAGGAACAACTGGAACCCAGCCACAAAGTGGCAGACCACGTAAAGTAACAGAGCGGGGTCGTCAAGTGCTGATGCACATAGTACATAAAAGTCACCAACGCTCTCTTGACTCAGTAACTGCAGATTTCCAAACTTCCTCTGGCATAAACCCCAGCACAAAAACTGAAGCAGCTGCATGCAAGCCTCACTTCACCAAGGACAATGCCAAGCATTGGATGGAGTGATATAAAGCCGGCACTGGACTCTGGAGCAGTGGAACTGTGTTCTGTGAAGTGAAGAATCACAGATTTCAGACTGATGGATGAGTGTGGGTTTGACAGATGCCAGGAGAACGTTACCTGCCTGGCTGCTTTGTGCCAACTGTAAAGTTTGGTGGAGGAGGGAAAATGGTGTGGGGTTGTCTTTCAGGGGTTGGGCTGGGCCCTTTAGTTCCAGTGAAAGGAACTCCTAATGCTTCAGGTTACCAACACATTTTGGACAATTCTATGCTTCCAACTTTGAGGGAACAGTTTGTGAAAGGCCGTTTTCTGTTCCAGCATGACTTTGCCACAGTGCACAAAGCAAGATCCATAAATACATGGTTGGGTGAGTTTGGTGTGAAAGCCCTAACCTCAACCCCATAAAACACCTTTGGGATGAACCAGAACAGAGATTGAGGGCCAGGCCCTCATGTCCAACATCAGTGCTTGATCTCATAAATGCTCTTATGGATGAATGGGCAAAAATTCTCACAGACACACTCCAAAAACTTGCGGAAAGCCTTCCCAAACTCCATATTGATGCCTATGGGTTAAGAATGGGATGTCATAAAAGCTTCTGTAGGTGTAATGGCCAGGTGCGCCAATACTTTTATACATATAGTGTATTTATGAATTCGTTAATATTGCCATTAGGTGCTTACTTCAAAAACATGAAGGTATGTAAAATACATCGTAACTGCACACATCTGTCAGTTGATTAAACCAGACACAGTAATAGACTAAATAAAGGCAAAATAGCCCAAAGAGAACCATAATGTATTGCAGCCTGCAGGAAAGACCAACACTCGATACCACCGCTAAAGGTTATTTCTAGAAAGCAGTGGCAGAAATAGACCAGACCAGCTTTTTAGGAAGGATGTGGTTTTCTCCAGCTCCTGGCAATAGCGGCAAGCTCCAGCTACGGAGTCACTGTGCACATTTACAAGCACGCAGGGCCTCCTCTGGCCATTTTCTGTTTCAGCGACTACAGCATGACCCCCGAAGAGTATATCTAACACAGTCAGAATGTAGCTACAGCTTCCCTGCTACAGAAGCAAAGGAGTTTTCTCCATAGCTCTTGTGATAATCCCAGGTAAATTACTGGTGGACAAAGAGTGTCTTGCCTAACTTATCAGCCTGGCATATAGATCCACTCCCACCACTGGCCCACCCCCCATACTGGCAGTCCTTCTGCACCATCCTCCCCCCACAGCCCTTAAAAGAGCAGTGCATGGGTGTCGCGGGGGGGGCACATTCACACCGGTGCACCGCACATGGAAGTGGCAGCTCAGCCAAGCAAAGACAAGGTGCCCCGCAGGACAGAGACTCGACCCTAACGGCAAGCCAGAGCTCAGGAGCACCCATGTGACCTGACAGCCTGCCGCAGACTGACAGAGAGGAAGCGCCAAAGGGGGGGGCTCCTACCTGCTGGATGTCAGGAGAAGGCGAGCCGGTGTAACATGTGTCGTTGCTGTCTGAACCTTGCGCCATTGCTGGGGAGCACAGGACCGGTCCTCTCACCGCTTCTGCTCTGTGTGAACGTGTCTGTCAGTATGCTGAGTAACACTTGGACATGTTCCTAATGAGTAATGAGTTTCTGATTCTCTCTCACTCTCTCGCTTTCTGGCTCTTTTTCTGTTTGATGAGCTGCTGTCTCATTGCCAGTGTCTGCTGGGAAGTGACACCAAGCTAAAAGCCAAAAACTACTCACAGATTCCTGCAAAAACATAACTGCTGTGTTTATTGTCACTTATTATTGTTGTTATCTGAAGTATTTGCAAAGCATTACATACATGTATTTTCTGTTATCTGTAGGGGACAAACTCTGTATGTATTTTACAAAGCCTACCTCTCAAAATTTTAAGTTTAAGTTAACAGTGTTAACTTAAACTATTATTTAATAGTATATTATACAATATTTACAACTAAACCAATATAAACAACAGCATAAACTGTCTCAATGTAATGAATCAAATAAATGGGGAACATTTCAAAATAACAATGGAACATGAAGAAAATGTATTAAAAGTGAAAAACTTTTATAGTTCATACTATAGTGAAGGACTAATTAGACATAAATGTTATATGTAAAATTTGAATTAAAGAATAAAAGAACAGATTTTCATTTACTGCATGATGAATAATGGGCATGGTGTTTAAATTTGAATATTGACTTCTTTTATGAATTGTATCCAGGCTCGTAAATGAACATGTTGTAAGATGACTAGGCTTGCTGGTTCAGCAGGCAGCAGCTCTCCCTACACCTCCCTACTTTGAGCACCAGCCCTGCCCATTCTCCTTCCATGTCTATAAGGTATAGTACTGATAATTAATTGATCCCCATGCGGAAATTCTTTTTGTATCATTTTGCTCTCCATATAGGTGAGAGCAAACTTCGGGGCCATAGGAAGGGAGCAGGGATTAAGGCCATGTGTTCAAGGGCTGATTGACGTGATGATTCTGCCAAGGATAGGGCTCAAGCCAGTGACTTTCTGATCACAGGCACAGAGGCTAACCCCGCTGAGGAAAGCAAACACAGCCCTAACTAGAGAATAGATTGATGGGTACTGCAAGACTGCCTGCCAAGGAAAATGCAGAAAAGAATGACTGCTTTTCATGTCTTTCCCAGCTCCCTTTGCAACACGACAGAAAGTGTTTACCTTCAGCAGAATCAGTGACACTGACTGGTGGTCGAAGTAGACTCTAGATATCTGGAAATGAGAGCAGAACCTCTCAGCCATGTTTCAACCTTGTGAGACAAGGAGGGGAAGGTGTGGATGTGTGGGGGGGGGGGCAAAGTCAGAAGATAAGTGCACTTGTTCAGGTCACTAGTTCCTTGTTTGCGATCTTTATGTAAAACTGAGTTTATTTTCTCTTATGTAAACACACCCAGAGCCTGAAGCTAGGTCCTGTACACAGCTTTAGCCTCTGCGTTACTCAATGTCTATTTTCAGCTGTGACTGCCTATTTCTTCTTGTTTTACCCCACTGATTTTGTTAAGCCTACCTGTACTCCTGCTCCTGAAAAAAGTCCCAGTTCTCCCCACCTGCCCCTTGTGTCGCGTTGCTCTGTCCAGTGTCCCATTGAGGGCACATTTCACAGTCCTGCTTGGCACCATCATACCCATCTAGTTCTTTCATATCACCTCCTGAGACACCTGCTTACAAGATAATGGATCTTGTAGTCTATCTACATATAATGTAAATTTTTGTGAATTTACAGTCGCATAACCAGCAACGTTTCAAATTTGAGAAAACTGTACCTTATGCATATTACCGCCTGTTAATTTTTTAGTGTCATGGTCCCCCCCTTTAGTGCCACTTTAGCTTGTGCCGCATGTGGGAACTTGCTTAAGTGTATGGCCAGAATGTGACACCACACCCAGGACATCAGTATCACTTGTTTGCTAGCAATAAGGTAAGCAGACTAAAACTGTAGCTCGTAACTGGGTGTGTATAAGTGCAATTACTGGGAGGCATGAGGCAATCGCAAGGCTGGATGCAAAGCCTCAGTCGTAGTACAGGAATGACCGGTTCTGTGTTTCTTGGATCATTACAACTGCATTATCACTAATGTGACATACTCCAGAAGTACATTTACAAAGCTAGAGAAAATTAAACCTTAAATCTGAATGAGTTTGGAGATCAATTTACGTCTAACGTAATTGTACTTAAATATGACAATCTTGTAATTTTATGAAATGCAAATCCATATCCATAGCTGAAAATATATACCTGTGCCTGTCACCCAAGTTACACGAGTACAATTCTCATTTTACAATTACAAATCCTAATTTAAGAGTTTGCAACGTTCAGGTTGTGATTATGAAGTTTATGAATTTTCAAGGTTAGTACTCCATTTACCAATCACTATGGAGAAAATTACATTTCCAGTGTCCAATGGGTTTTGACAAAAAAAAATTCTCACTGTCCTCAAGTTCCGATGAGCTCTAATGAGCCATTATGTGAATGTGCCTTACTGAATGAACTTAGGTCTATGTCATAAGAACATTATAGAGTTGTAAAAGATAATGGGTATGAAGCATGTAATTTAAGGTTATTTGTAACCACATATAAAGATAAAAATGAAACAGAAATGCTTGATATTAACACACCATTACAAGCTAAAATCAAATACACTTGTTTGGCTTTGAAATGTTTCTATGGAGACTATTACTGATACTGTCCCTTTCATAAGCTGTTTATCGCTATTTTTTATTAATCACGATATGTGAAACATTAGTTAGCCTAATCTATCCCATTAGGCGTGGTATGAAAGAAACTCAACCTTTAACATAGCCAGAGTAGCCTAGCCTATGCTTATATTTAACATGTTTCATACAATTATCTTTACTCCAGACGCTATAGCAGGTCGCAGTTTTGGAACGATTTTTACAGATAATGATCGTTGTTTTGTTTTACCGAATGACGTGCAGCCTGCGCAGCCTCCCTCACAATGCTGCATGATCACACGCAACACAACGGGAATTCCAGGTGCTGTCAGTAAAGTGCACGCCTGCAGTTCCCGAGTCATGCATCCTCTATCATGCTGAGGCTGAATGCTCTAGCTCTCTCACACACACACAGCAGACATTATTAGCACACACACACATTCGAAATGAATTTAGAATGTACTTGGCCCACAGACATTTTCAACTGCTGTTTTTTTGTTAAGGTGACTATTTAGCTTCAAATTTTATTTTTAGCTCTTTAAAAAATTACTGAGGTCCAGACCTCAGTGACTTCATAGGTGGCTACAGCCCTGCCCTGGGTAACAAAATTAATTGGTTTCAATTATATGCCAACAAAGTGCACTGCTTCTGGTTTATGTTGACAATGATTTTAAGAAAGTGATTAGCAATTCTATGAATCGATTGCACTTATCGGCAACACACTGTCTAAAATACTCTTGTAAAATGAGAATCTGTTACGTCCTTCTGGCCTGCCTGTCCCTCCGCCTAATGCCCCTGGAGGATGGGCTCCCCCTCTCTGGTTCCTTCCAAGGTTTCTTCCTTCTAGGGACAGGGATAATGTAAAGCGCTTTGAGACCTTATACCACCATGCATACGCAGTGCAACGCATATCCTACACAAGCAGTGTACTGACTATACTTGGGCATGTAGTTAACATCTATCTAGAGGATTAAAGGTCATGACCACCAGGGGGCAGTGTGATAAAACTATCTTGGTCTGCTCTTTCATTTCTGGTCTCACTTGTTGTGACATGAAATGTTGTACACTTGCTGCCTCAATATGCATGAACTAGCATATTTTGTAATACTGCTGCAGCATTCTCTGTATCCTAATCACTGCTCCACATCATGTTGGTACTTCACTTTGCCACATATCACTTTGCTATCCCATGTTGAATGTTGCATTGTATATTGTTAGAGATTTCGTAGTAGTTAGTATTTTGAAATTTGGCTGCACAATACTGGAAAAATCCATTTCTGCAATAAGTATTGCAGTATTTAAAAAGAAAAAAATAGTTCAAAATAAATCAAATTCTCAGAAACATGTCTAGTCGTGAGTGATTTCAATAGCAAGGATGAAAATGAATAGGATTGGCTTGGAGAGCACATGCAGTGCTCATGCAAAAGTAGAGACGGTAAACTTGAAACTAATGTTAAACATATATGAGATAATCCTGAAAAGGAGCAGCCATTAAAATTGCACAGCTTGCTAAGTTTTGTTTCCTATAACAATATAAATGTTACAATATAAATGTAAACCCCACGCTCTCGGTGAATTTTATCAACAAGATTTATAAATACTGGGACTGTATTAGGAAATAATGTTGCTTATGAAAGTAGGCAAATAAGAATTTCAAGTGAGAATTTCATTGTACTTTGTACACATGACACTGCTTTCTTACAAACTTAAACTGCCATTAAATTTTGAAGTCGCGGTACACAGTGGGACACAATAGTGCTCGTAATATTTTCTCTCATACCTCAGAAAATACACAGTTCTTCCTCATTCTTAAAAAAAATCACATACTACTTTAATACTAACTGTACTCTATATAAACACCTAGTCCCTTAACAAAAGGTGACCATACTGCCACCCCAACTTTTGGTGGCACTACATCTCACACACACATTGCGTGAAGTCCTTGTGTAGGTGCATGGATGATGCGTGGAATCAACACAAAAAATGCATGGCAGTCACGATGCATACACATACGCATCCCATGTAAGTGTGGATGTCATCATATACCTGCTGCAGGGAGCTTATTCCCCTCTGGATGGAACCAACAGCATGGAGAGAATCATCTTCTTTGATTCCTCAAGTGCTTTCAACACAATTCAACCTCTTCTCTCAAGGAGAAGCTTCTGTGGCTACAAGTCAACACATCCTCTATCTCCTGGATCACTTACTATCTGACAGACAGACTGCAGTTTGTGCAGCTGGGTAGCTGTGTTTCTGATCTAGCGAGGAGGAATACAGGACCAGCACAAGGAACTGTTCTGGCTCAATTCCTGTTCATCTTGTACACCTCAGACTTTTAGTCCACTTGCAGAAGTTCTCTGATGACTCAGCAGTGGTGGGGTGTGTCAGAGAAAGGAAGGAGTTAGAGTATAGAGGTTTGGTGGGGAAGCTTGTGGAGTGGTGTGGGAGGAATCATCTGCACCTGAATGTGACCAAGACCTGGGAGGTGGAGGTTGACTTCTGGAGGAAGAAAATTGCTCCAAAACCTGTATACAGCCTTGGTGAAGAGGTTGAGATGGTTTAAGATTACCAATACTTAGGTGTTAACTTTAATAACAGTCTGCACTTGAAAACCAACACCAATACTACTTACAAGAAGGGGATTAATAGACTTTTTATTTTCTGAGGAAACTGAGATCCTTCAATCTTCTACAAATCTGGAGTGGCAAGTGCACAATTCTTTGCTGTAGTATGCTCAGGGTGTAGTATTGGGGATAATAGCTGAATTTGTGGTATTAACCTTAACAACATCATGACAGTTGCAACTCACCCTCTTCATCACCTACTGCTGTACCACCGCAGCAGTTTCTAAACAGGCTTTTTTTTTTATCTCTGAGGGACAGGAGATCATTCTTACTGACAGCAGTCACACTCTATGATAGAGCGTTAGAGATCATTCTTACCGACAGTCATCACACTATATAACAGAGCGGTAGAGATCATTCTTACCGACAGTTATCACACTACAGTATATAACAGAGCGGTAGAGATCATTCTTACCGACAGCCATCACACTATATAATAGAGCGGTAGAGATCATTCTTACCGACAGTCATCACACTACAGTATATAACAGAG
>JAOYFF010000040.1:29092-43643 GCA_025773925.1 Cryptomyrus ogoouensis | reverse complement strand
GCGGTAGAGATCATTCTTACCGACAGTCATCACACTACAGTATATAACAGAGCGGTAGAGATCATTCTTACCGACAGCCATCACACTACAGTATATAACAGAGCGGTAGAGATCATTCTTACCGACAGCCATCACACTATATAATACAGCGGTAGAGATCATTCTTACCGACAGCCATTACACTCTATGATAGAGCGGTAGAGATCATTCTTACTGACAACCGTCACACGATAAAATATAGCGGTACAGGAGATCATTCATAATGACAGCCATCACACTCGATAATAGCTCAGCCGTGACTGTCCAATGCGCACACAGTACAGTCATTAATTGCATAACTAAGCTTCGGTCAATGACAGACCACATATACGACAGTGGTCCCATAAGATTATAATGGACCTGAAAAATTCCTGTTGCCTAGTAAAGTTGTAGCTGTTGTAATGTTGTAGCGTAACACCTTCTAGGTTTGTGTAAGTTTACTCTAAGATGTCTGTACAACAATTAAATCACCTAATGACGCATTTCTCAGAACGTATCACTGTTGTTAAGCAACGCATGACTGTACTGTTGTTTTGCTGTCAGCTACAGATGCCTTCTTACATCCTATGTTGTCAAAATTATTTATTAATTTATTGTGAAAAAAACCTTTTTACATACTGTATTTCGTTGTATTCATTAAGTAGTTCCATTTTCATATTTGCACAGTTTAAATGGCAGACTGCATATTGTAAATTCTTATTCTAAACTTGCACAACCTTTAACATTTACATCCCTGAATACTTGCTGTTCCAATTACTGCTACATATAGTATGGTTATTTCAAATACTTGAACTTATTTACCTGATTATTTATCTGATCTATTTCACTTGCATCCTGTTTTCTATCTATCTATCTATCTATCTATCTATCTATCTATCTATCTATCTAATAATAAAGATAGTATGGTATCTATCTATCATGTTGGTTTTATTATAACTTACATGAGATTAAACTGACAAATGTGACTAAGTAAATTCAGTTATTGTTAAGCCACACAGTTACTTGGATTGACAAACTGAGAAAAGGGAAGAATCAAGCAATTGGTCAGTACTACAAGCCATGCCTCAGTGTGGGAAACAGGGTTGGTTGTTTTGGTTTAGTTTTTCCAACAGTGACCTCTACTGGTGCTTGGAATAAGGAACTTTATGTTTGCCAGGGGAAAGGTGGGAGGAGGCACCCTTCTGAGGGTACATCTGCTGCAGGGGTTTTCAAAGTTTCTTAAACTACCAAAGGAAAATATATAGGAACCAAGGACCCCCTACAACTTATGCGTTATGAGTAACAAACGAGCGGGGCTCCCCCCCCGTAATATTATCTGTACCAGGGGAAGATTCCTCTTTGAATGTTTTTCACACTGGGGTTTGTCAAGCATACGAACTACTACGTGGACCACAGGTTTATGACGTTTCCATCTGAGAAATTAATGTACTAGTCTATTATTGGTGAGATTTTAATTCTCTAGTTTCATTGCGTACTCTGATTTAAAAAAATATATTACTTGAAATCAAAAAGACATTTCCCCTCCTTTAAATGCATTGAAGATAAGGTACGGCTATACAGCGTCTATTCACGAGTGCGAGCCCAGTACTGAGATGCGCGGTGACTTTGAACTGCTCCGTCCTCCGACCTGACCAGTTCACCCCTTTAGATGCCCTGATAGCAATAAACTGTGTATGGATGTGGTGCCTAACTCCTGAACAGCATAGCCCACTATGGGACAGAGATCCTGAGCTCAAGTGACCCACCAGCCTCATTACCTTGGACTACAGGTCGGAAAGTTCTGGCGCTTTGGAAGCACTTCAAGCTTGCATGACCGTGGCGTCACCAACCGTTATTGCGATGCTTAAATTGGTTGCCACTAGATGGCATCAAATGCCAGACTGGCATGTTGGCAAGTTCAGCTGTAGCATCAGTTTGCCAAAGTGTAGCCGCCTAAAAACAGGTCAAGCGGTATTGACCAACCTCGAGCGTGCCAATATTTTGCAATAATCGACTCAAGCTTCCCATTTGCAAACCACAGTCATCTTCACATATATTTCATCTTAGAAAATGATAAGCAGATTTACTGGATGCCATCAAGGCCAGTAGAAAATATTTAATAGACAACACAATGGAAGTCCTTTAGTATTTCACAATAGGTTGTATTGGTATGAAGACATACATATTACTAGTACAAAACTTAGGAAAAACCACTCTGCCAGGAATGGACACACAATACTAATCAGGAGAAAAAGCAACACATGCAGAATACAAAAGCTTATGTACAAGGTATCACATCTAGTGATTTCATATTTCATGAATATAGCAGTATATAAAAAATCCAAATACAAAGCAAATTAACACGTAACAAACATAGTAACAAAATCCATATGACTGTAAACATAGAGATGTGCTCTTGTGATGCCCGCATCACCACAAAAAAAAGAAAAGAAAAAAAAAAAAAAAAGGATTCGGATCAACCGATCGCTGCCACCCTCTGGGGCAGGACATAAAATCTAAAATCAGCATTTCTCAAATACTGTTATATTTAAATCCAGCCAGGATATATAGAAGCACAACAAAAGGATGATGTGCCTTTTCTTGGATACCTGTGGCAGACCGGACAGTTTGACTTTAGTGTCATTCAACAGTTCGCCATGGTCTGTTTCTGCTGCATTTCCTTGGTAACAACGATGGTGGTGCTAATCTCAGGATGCTACACGTCAACAATGCCAGGAACCAGTCCCGCTACAAACAGGACAGGGAAACCCTGGCAAAGGCGGCAGCCGCTCCCCACGTCTGTCCCTGCTGACAGAGCCCAGACTAACAGTGCTGCTCGCTCTGGCTGTAAATGGTCACGTAATAGCAGTCGCTGCTTATTTGGCCCCCAGATGATCAAGCAGGGGGTTGGCCTCAGTCTCAGGGGTCTTGATGCTGTCGGTCCGCACGATGCAGGTTGGTCGGTGCCGGTTTAGCATGACAATGAGCTGCTGCCGCTCCTGCTTTAGCTCCTCAATCTGGGCCTTCAGCTCTGAGTTCACCAGTTCCAGGCGCTCTGACTCCTGGGAAGCAGAAAGGATCCTGTTAAGACTGCTGAGGGGGGTGGCTGCACTGATCAGTCATTCAACCCATTAATATGGCCAACAGTGAGCTAGAGCGGCAATGGCAGCATGCTGTAATGGAGGAGTTAACGTCTCTCTACACCTGTATAGAGGGGATCAATGCCCACTTGATCCTTTAATGTCCTACAAGTCTTGAACCAAAATTATCCAGAATTAAGAAAAGCATGATGATATCTGCTGCCCAACACCACCAACAGACAAGAAGCAAACGCTGCTGCTGACTGACTACAACCGGAAGGCTGACATGTTCCAGAGGTTGCACGTCATGCTGACTGACTTGCTCACCTTCTGCAGGAAGTCTGTCCGCTCTTTTTTCTTATTACGGCACCGTGCTGCCGCCACCTTGTTCTTCTCTCTCCGCCGCTTCCTCCTCTCCTCATCCTCATTCATCTGCCAGGGGAAGCAGAGTGTTTAGCCCCTACTGCCATGGTGTTCAGGTCAGCACAACAGTAAAAAATGAGAGCCGTTCAGCCCTCTGTTTGTAAATGAAAGCTATTAGTCGCTTGGCAGTCCCTCCTGGGTCTGAATCAGGCAATGTCCTTCAAACACTTAAGCTGTTTATGCAAGAAAAGCCAAATAAATATCACTGTCTGCAAATGAACAGATGTCACCAGTCATAAGCTGGTCACATGTGTCGTCACGGTAACCTGAGGTTATACACCCTCTGGCAGACCCCACCCCACTGATCCTCACCTCCTCTTTCAGGGGGGAAGGCCTCTTCCCCAGCCTGCTCAGGAAGTGTAGGGGAGAGATCATGGCCCCTAGGGTGTGCAGGTCGGCCAGCCGCAGCTGCTCTGTTAGCGTGGCCCCGGGGACCCCGGCCAGCGGCCCCAGGCTGGGGATGGCACCAGGGGCCAAGGAGGGGTCAGGGATCTGTCCAGGCATCATGTCTGACCTGGGTGGGGGCAGAGAATACATATGTTATTAAATTTACTTTCACCTGCTCAGAGACCAAAAACAAATGCCTTAGTTTTTTACTTTAGGGTTTTTCCGCTATGTTGTCTTCAAGCAAACAGCCTGCTTATGCGAGTAATTCAGCTAGACAGCGTATGCCACAGCCAGCACTGATGCCCCCCCCCAGGGCAAGCTACAGCTGGGGCAGAAAGACCAAGATGACACCACAGAAGAGAAAGCAGGAGGCAGGATGCTCAGCCTGGCCAAAGACAAAGCAAATGTGTACAGAGCCTTCAGAGAGGCACCGTCAGGCAGCAGAGCCCTGGAGACCAGCCTTTAGCAGAGGGACAACCTAGAGAGACCCACATGAAAAAAGGAAAACTGCAGAAATCCATTTTTAAAAAGCTAGTGGTACGCTGAAGAGAGAGCAGAAACCGTCAAAAAGGCATTACGGGCAGGATCCGGCATCAGCCATCCGTCAAATAGCCCGGACACAGCCTGAGCGTCAAACAGGGCGTAACCTGAGACTGTCTGCTGGATACAGAGAATACAGTCAGTCTCCCTCATGAAGCATGAACAGACAGAACAGAGACAGGCAGAGATCCAGCCAAGAAGAAAGGCAGCGGCAGAGAGCCCCGGATGCTGAGCTCGCTGAAGGCGGCCAGGCTTCCTGCGACATGCGGGTCCAAATGCAGCCTGCGCTGGTGCTGAGGGGCCCGCAGCAGAGCAGGTGATGGTCCGGATCACACAGGCTACATATCAGCCCCCACGTGGATGTTTGTTTGCATGAGCATCCATGCACGCACAAACACAGAAACACACAGACACAAAGACCAATAAGCAGACTCAGGCACTGCACTGCTCCCTAAGCCCAGAGGGAACCTTCAGCACTGCTTGCTGAGCAAACATGAAGCTGCACTGCTGCCTAAGCCCACAGGGAACCTTTAGCACTGCTGTGCTGAGCGAACATGAAGCTGCACTGCTCCCTAAGCCCACAGGGAACCTTTAGCACTGCTGTGCTGAGCGAACATGAAGCTGCACTGTTCCCTAAGGCCACAGGGTCACCTTTGCCACTGACATGCTGAGCAAACATGAAGCTACACAGGCGGTAGCAGTCTAGATGCCCAGGCCCCAGGCAGCAAACAACCTGATGGCCAAAAAAGCTGCAGGACCCTGGATGAGAATGTGGAAGAAAGGGTCGGGGGGGAGAGAGCAGACAGACAGCAACCAATAAAATCTACAAAAAAAAAGACCAGAACAGAAAGGGAGGAATGGTGTGGAAAAGGCTGTCTCTTACTGCAGGAGCCCGACCTCATTATCCACACATTATCCTTGAGGAAAAAAAAATACCTGACTATAATTCTGGGATTACACTCACAGGGTAAATGATGTTACCAGGGTAACGGCTGCACTGTTTGCTCAGAGTTAGACGGATTATGGTGCTGCCCTCCCTACATTCACACCACTCAGCTGTGCTGGAATAACTTGCACCACACACGAAAGAGGTAATGGCTCCCAGCCAGTCCCTGCTTTGTTGCGGGGGACGAATCAATTCCATGTAACACAACCCACCTCCGTTTTCAAAACCAAGGCTGAAGTCACATGGGCTGCTTGCATCATACTTAAAAGGAATTCACAGGCTCAGTTGTGTGTCCCTCTGACTGAGCCCTGGCTGCAAAAAGCAACTGGAGCACAAAAGCTCACGCTGCTGTTTTGCTGCGAGCTTCAGGGTCTCAAACACCCAACACGTTTATAACAGGAAAAATCACCATTCACAGTCATTACACCCTTGTGACAAGTTTTTTTTTTTTCTTTCTGTCTAGTCTGAAGCAGTTTCCCCTTTATAAAGCCATCAGTATCAGCCGCAACGTAAAAAGCTTGAGCTGAGCGCAGGGAGGGTTGGAGCGGCTTACAGGAAGGACAGCTCAGCGGCTCCATGTGGCTCGATGCGCAGCAGTAACTCCCAGCCAGTGTCTCGGAGCTGCTGAGAGGCTGAGACGTCACAACGTGCATGTGCCGCCCACAAGCTTTCCACAGAAACAGGCCCTCACAGCCCCAGTCCATTCCAGCAGCTTATTTTTATAACTTGGCAAAACAAAATGGGACAAAAAAAATGTTTTTCTTTTCTTTTTTCATTCTGTGGTACCGGATGACAGGGAGTCTGATCTATTCCACCACAGCTTAACCATTGGAAAACCCATTTGTCTGGACCTGTGACAAAATGCTCAGAAATGTATACCATTCTAGGGTTTTCAATTTTAATTTGATTATTCCTTTCAGAGTGGAAGCATCATGTAAAACACCACTCCCCACTGAAACTGGGTAACTCACCCTTCGCATTAATTCGCCAGATAATTGGCCTGTACAAACAAAATTCCACCCACTGCGATTCAAAGAGTCAAGAGTCATGTTTTACAGAATATTTAGACACTCAAATGTCCTGCAGACCTCCTGGCTACTATAAGAAGATTAAATGAAAAGGATCCAAAAAATACTGCAAGAATAAATCCTTTGGAAGAATTTTGGAATCATATCCCATTTCTGGGCACCAAGATGTAAAACCTTTGTAGAAAACATTAGCCAAGGAGATGTTTTCCAGCAAGGTCAAGGTAATCCCCAGCAGCTTCCCAGACAGGCCGGGCCTTAACGGTCACAGCCTGAAATAAGATACATTTCAATGTTTCTTCATCGCCCCACAACAGAAACCGCAGACGGCTGCTCCACTTTCTGCATGGCTTCTGATTATCTGCCTCAGTGGGGGTGTTACACATTTTGGCATTTCCATAATATCAGATAGAGAAAGTCCAAGCAATGAGGAGGGGTGAATACTTCCTCACAAGATCCACTCCAAAGTTTCTCTAAATGAGCAAGATCATCTGGAAACAATACAAGCAAAAAAAACAGAAGGAAAAAAGTAGTACTGTTACTCAACAGTGTTTATTACAATGTTGGGTTAGGTCTGCGCAATATTTTTGCCCTGCAAGTTATTTGCAACGTACAGAGCTCCTGTATAACAGGCCTGCTGCTCTGCCATGCGGCCATGTCAGGGGATCCCACCACACAGACAATCCCAGCCCCTGCAGCTCCAGCACAGGGCTGACAGAACCATGCAGTTACCACGACATCTGGTGGCAGCAGATCCACTCTGCTCGGTCTCCAGAGAGCTGGTCCACATCTCTGCAAGGCGTCTCTGCTTAAAATACACCTCCACCCCCCTCCCCCGCCACCCCCCAGTCAGCTTTTCATGACTGCTAGGCCTCCACTGCCTTCCCATTAATCTGCAGTGCCATCCCATCTATGTGGAAACTATGTTGTGATAGAATCAAGTCGGGGAAGGTGGCAATGCGTCCATTAATGCTGCTCAGATCTGCTTTCCCGCGGGTATTCGAGGGGCATTAGTGCAGACGTGGCAAATAATCACAGGCCATCAACAAGAAGAGGACCACAAAGAGAGCAAGTCACCAGCAACGGCACCCGATATGATACAATGATACATGTGTGAGGAGATGAGCATGCCTCGTGGACACTCACGTTTAGCATTAGCCATTAGCAATGGGGAGTCACTCCCACTGCACCTGTAATGCAGAGTAAAGGCTCTTTCCTTAAATACACCAACATCCATTCACTCTGCTGTTCACAACTTGATTGTGATCTCATAGATGATATTTAGGTTATGCTAATGCCTAGGTATGGTGACTGAGAATCAAAAATGACAACATATATAAATTAATAATACAAACTAATTCCGGATCCCCACAGTGGCATAAAGGGCAGCAATTAGTCTACGTACCTAATCATAGAAAAAAAGCCCCATTTCATAGTTATTATACTAACTGAATCTAACTAAAACTGAGCTCGAGAGAGATTTTGCTGATACAGTGACAATACTTTAAAATACTAATAACTTGTTACAGCCAATATATGTGCATGCGTGTGTGTTTATTTTATTTATTACACAATTTCCCAATTCATGAACTAAACCCAAAAACAGGGTTAAAGGTACAGTTAAAAACTAAACAAAAATGTAGCTACGTTGAAGAAGGCTAACTGAACTGGGTCTAAATTACTTTCCCGTATGCGCTTCCCTACAACACAAAAACTGCAGGGAAACGTAATTAGTAAAATCAGTAAATATCCGAGGAAGCACAACGCGTGTGTGTGTGTGTGTGTGTGTATATATGTTTTATTTATATATATATATATATATATATATATAAAAACACACACATATTATATACACATACATGCATTGAAAACCTCAAATGTGTTCTTTGCAGCCGGCGTTTCTATTATTCCTTCCATAGTATCGCCTTTATTTGTCCTTCCACATTAAGGTCACCACCGCATTCATTTCATAGTACTGGTTATTCCCTCCTGGGTAGTGAAGGAGCCAGGGGGCCGCTGGAAAGGAAAAGGAAAGCTGCGGCTCCTCTGTACGCCATGCCCAGGGACAGCGCTACGCCGGGGCCGCCGCGGTGCCGCACGTCACCGGTGCCGGAACACGCCACCCGTGAGCCGAGCACTACCACAGCTTGCATTCAGTCAGTATCGCCTTCATAAAAAGTACAAACCGGACGATCTGATCTAATCGCGGAAGTTCATTAAGAGATCGGCACAGAGCTTGAAGGTTCAAGTCCCGGTTAAAAGCACAGAAATCGCAAAGCCTATCACCCCCTCCGAGAAATCACTGAAACACTGATCCCCGAAACGTCCAGCCTTCCCCCTTTCATCCGAAATCCGTCACGGCCATTTGCCTGCGTTGCATCGGCTTCGTGTCTCGGTTGTATACACACTGTTGGATATTAGTTTGGAAACTGACAGCATACGGCAGCCTGCCCGTGTGATTAGCGGTCAGCCAGCGCACAGGTGACGGACAACGCGCAGGCTAATAGAAAATGCAATATATCACACAGACAAGGGATAATAAAATCATGCAGACCCCTTAAAACCAATGCACAGATTCAACCGAGAGACTATACATGCAACACTTGCACTCAGTCTCCTTTAGGACCCCCACAGCTTTATCGATTCATCGCATAGCTCCCGCAAAGAGTAAAAATGTCTTAAAAGTTGCTAAACTCCACACGCGCGACCCAGCGAACTAGCTAAACAAACCGTAAAAAGTTTTATTTTGCCTTGCATTTACCTGACTATGGCTGTAAATCAGACGTATAATTCCTCTTTTCAGGTCAGCTGAAGGTCGCCTGTAGATTTTGAGACTAAACCGCCGTTGCATCAGCCCGTTTTTATATACAGATTTCTAACTGGGAGGGTTTGGGAATGCGGAACTTTTTTTTCGCTAGACAGACGTAAGCAGGGATGTAAAAATACGGCCGAGCGTCTGTACAGAAACGAAGGGCGAAAAAAAGGTCTGTTTCGCTCCACCCCATAGCAACAAGAAAACACAACACAAGCCGCGGAGTCCCGCCTGCGGAAAGCTCGCTGGCAGCCTGGCCACTCGTGTGAAGCCGGCCGGCTTCAGTAAACGCGCACCGGGCGCATTTTTATGTATCTGGCAGATAGCAAAGGCAATCGATTTACGGTGATTAACCACGAACAAAAGCATAAACAACCCAAGAAAATAAGTCACATAATCCAAAGACGTCTAACTCCTTTAATGTTTATAGGTCCACGTTGCAAGGTTACCATATGAATGGTGTATAAGTCGTACTTCACCTGTGCCGGGGTCGCGGGACATTCTCGTATTTTATTACCCAAAAGGTGTTTGCACGTGTTCCGCGGCGTATACAGAAAGACACGGCTTTGCGGTAGTTTTAGCCCCACCAAGGAAACCTAGTCCTGGGTGTCTAAACAGAGATGCCACATCTGGTTGGATCTAGCTTCCATTCAAACGGTGCCCTATATATAGCATGTGAAAAGTTATCTGAGGATATAACATGATACTGCAGCCGGTCTGTAAATAACAAAACAGCAATAACTCCAGCTAGGCATATTTCTGTTGTTTCCTAGTGACCGCTGCTTGTGTCCCGTCTGCTGTTTTATTTATTTTGTTTTTGTTTGTTTATTGGAGAGGCCTTTAGGGATCTGTTTCCTACTTAACATGCATGTCTGTTTTTTGAAACCATATATGGTATATAATTTATTGTTTTGTATAGTGAACTATGACTCACGTGCTTAGTTAGAAATTTGAGAATAACAACAACAATAACATATTAATAATAATAATAATTATTATTATTATTATTATTATTATTATTATTATTATCCGGAATGTAGGAGAAAGATTGATATTGGGAGGGACATGACGTAATAACTTAAATGTAATGATCTATTTTTTGTAAGGGGTGTGAATTGTTAATAGCCATATTGAGATATATGGATTTTTGTCAGGTGTCTGTATCTTTGTTTGATTTGAACTGTATAATGTATGTATGTATGTAGTCTGAAATCCACACAGGATAATCTATCAAGTTTCAGGATTCTTTGTGTTTGATTAAGATATTACGGGCATTCATGCACTGTTAATGGTAATGTATTCATGAAGAAAGCAAAATAGTAATAATTGCTATTAAATATTAAATGTTAGACAGTAAATGTCAATATTACCCAATGTTTAAAAAACTATCAGAATAGTTATTTTGTAGATATTATCAAGCAATGTCAAGGAACTGGAAACAAGTGTGAGGCCAAGACTAGTGTCATTCCTGACTTTTTTATCACCATGACAAGACAAAGAATCAGTCGTGTACCTAGCTGTAGCTTCAAATGATAATATTAGGTAACAAGACCCAGTATAATGTGGTATATAATCTTCGTGGGTCAGTGCTTGTCTCACTGAGAAAAAAATTCAATTGAATTGCAAATTATTTTTATATAGCACCTTTCACAACAGAGTCGCCCCAAGGCATTTTATTTCAGGGCGTTTTATATTCTCCAACATCATTTATACAGGGTATAGAAAAAGAATTCTTATACGCATTTGTATAATCAGTTCTCCTCCCCCTCCCAAACACAGCAGTGCAGCTACACAGAGTCACCTGTGCTCATCTTATTTAATAATGTATGTTCCTGGTGTTAGGCTTGAAATAAACCTCAGTTTGCTGGCACATGGGAGACTTTCAGCTGCTCAGCAATAGGAATTTGAAGGGGTCAGGAGGTAGAAAGTCAGAAAGTAAGAATGTAGGTAAGAGGCATGACTCTGCTGGTGTATCCTGAACTAAAAAGGAAAATGGAGAGAGAGAGAGAGAGAGAGAGGCACCGAAGCCTTTTTGTCAAAAGAACACCTTTGATAAATGTTCTTTTTGCTATAGTTTAAATATTTATCCCAGTGATCTATCAAATATTGACAGTGGGTGGATCTAAGTGTCCGTGTGCTGTCGTAGATGTCAGCTATTGAAAATTTTGAAATGTTTTGCATTGTGCTCCTCATCAAGTTGTGACTGATACTGTAACATAGTGAACCAAGAACATGGGAAACTTAATTAAACCAAATCAGTAGTTAAACCGAATCATATCTGGGAACATGGGACTTAGGGGCAGGTGACATTCACACTTTACCCAGAATCCCCCACTGTATTATAATTGCTGGATTTGTTCCGACTAATCTTGAAGCTTTTCTGACTTCTGGGTGTGTCTGAGTGACCATTTCATTAGCCATGCAGAACAAATACAAGCAAATGTTCTATCCTTTGTCCCTCCCAAGATGTCTTGGGGACAAATTCCAAAATTAACAAATTCCAGAGTGGCTGTTATGGTGTAATGGACCGGCATCAAGACCGGCATCAAGACCGGCATCTTCTGTCAAGGGTTTCAGCAAATTGGGCAGCTGGCAAAACCAAGCTAGAAGAAAAAAGAGAATAAAACAAGAACAGAATTCAGAAAGTCCATTTAGGGTCAGAGTTCAACTGTCAGTCAAATGTTAATTACGGGAAGCTTGGGTCATGAACAGGAGAACCAAGGACCGGGGTTCAAGGTACTGTCAGTCCCTCTCCTCCTTCCAGAAGCTGAAGACTGTGTTTGTCTCCCCCCAGCTGTTCATTTACGTTACAGTATGCTGTACTAACCTTTTTTACATTTCATTTCTTCATTTCCCTTAGCATTTTAAGTAGGGTCACAGAGTGCCTGAGTGCCTGAGGCCTATCCTGGAATGCACAGGGCATGAGGCAGAGTGGAACATATACAGGATGCATTGCAGGGGACATGCACCAGCATTTAGAGCATTTAGAGATGCCAAGCCACTAAAATTGCTTGCTGTTGGACTGTGGGAGAAAACGTGAACGTTTTTTTCCTTTTTCCACCGGAACACGTGCTACCTTCAGCACTCAAGAAAGAAAAACAAAATTAATTGGATCAATATATAATATACACCATAACAGCCCCTCTGGAATTTGTGAAGCTCTTATTTTGTAGTCTATTCTATATGGCTCACAGCAAGCTTCTCAATAAGCAGATTCATTTACTACTGCTGAAGATAGAAATAACAAAAAAAAGACTTCAGTGCTGTCCAGTGTTGAGTGTTACCAATGGTTACGAGCCACCTAGTGTTAACCAGGGTAAATCCTGTGCTGTCGTCACTTTTCATCCTCGAAGGGGAACTTGGGAGCAGTTGTGGAACCGGACCCTGATCTGAACACAGACTGAATCCAGTTTTAGAGAGTTGAAATTAGCCCTGCTCTGATTTATGTCCAGTTTCCTGTGGGGACCGCCACGTCATCCTTCTGACCCTAAACATAGACAGGAGGTTCAGGGTAGCATGTCCTGGCACACAAAAAGCAGAAGTACAGCAAAAAGGGGACATATGTCTGAATCTTTTTTTGCCTTATGCTGAGCTCAGTGAGTTCATCGTTATCTGGAAGATTGTGGCAATATTCAGTATATAACACAACCATAACTTAGGTTGTTTTTCTCCAGTTAAAATCTATAAACAGCTGATTGAAGTTTCACATCAAACCATTAAAAACAATCAGACACTCGTGAAAACTGTCAGTTAATGTCAATCTTCCTGTAGCGTGAAGGCAATACTTCCATGAAGAAAACAACATCTTTATGAGAATTTGCAGAACTTGTATACAGGTATAAGGACTTAATAATTGAGACGATTCCTCATTGTCCAAAAAAGATCATTAAACTTTCAATTCACGCATAATACAAACGGAAATTACAAATGTTCAGTAGTGCCGTCATTTTTAGGCGACACGGTACAGTCTAGTGAGAGTATCACCTCACAGCAGTCTTTTGAAGATAAAAATCTGCAGCTCTTGGCTGTGCCAATGTAGACGTGCTCAACGCTCCAGATGGCTGTGTTACATCAGGAAGATTAAAGCCACGCTGCTCACATCGTCCTGTGGAGGTAACATCACGCCACTGTTCCTTTGATGTGTTGCATAACTTCATGTTATACATATATAGCCATTTTCAAACTTTCTGTAATAAGGAAAACAGAACAAACTTTTCATTTTCATCAACATATCAAAGTGTGTTTTATAAAAACAAAAAGTAAAAAAATATATACTTTTTTGACAAGATAATTTGCTATAAATTCGTATGCATTTCATCGGACCTCAGATGCAAACAGAGAACATATAATGGACAGAATTAAGCTAAACAAGTTTCATTTTCATATTAGAATGTCACACAATTAAATTCTTGCTGCTGTTGTATGATTTTGTACTGTAACTGGAGTTACATAATCAAGTATCTCTCTGTGGACAAAATACAGCAAGGCATTAATTCATTTCCTTATTAAATGCTTTTTGTGGCATAGAATGTGTTTTGTGCACGAAAATGAGTGGTTGACACTTACCATTCCATACAATAGCAGCAAGAATTTCATTGTATGGCATTCTTATGTGAAAATAAAACTTGATTAGCTGAATTCTGTCCAGTACATGCTCTCTGTCATTAGAGACACATACGAACTTATAGTAAATTATCTTGTGCGCACAAGATTAAAAAATCACATTAAGGGACTTTAGGGGCAACGTAGATTTACAAACGTTTGTGGCCATTAAACTTAATTTACCTGGAAAGAAATGTTAGTGGATGTATAATGAACTGAACTAAATTTAGTGAAAGCTAATTAGTGTGCTAACAGTTTGCAAACGCTACACCGCTAATGAGAAAAAATAGCTTAGCTAATTAGCAGTTAGCAAATTAGTGAAACCCTGCACAGCACTGTAAGCAGCAATTTGTGCTACAGTAGTAGGGCCCTATGGATTTTTACAATTTTTTCTCAAATTCCATTTTTTTTTTTTCAAAATCTGGATTTATTTTGATCTGTTATGAATTTTAAGTTGTTATAAGCTGCCAAACCGAAAAAATTAGCCTTTAAAGTAGACAAAAGTGTCATACTTTTCAGAGTCGCATTCTGTCTCTATTGCCTGTATCCAGTTAATAACAATACTACATTTTCTTTATATGGTGCTTTTACAAGCTCTCAAATATGCAGTTTGGTCTGCCCACAGAGGGGGGACGGGCGGCAAGCCCCCCAGTCCCGCCTGCAACCCCCCACTGAGGAAAGCGGGTCCAAGGCCGAAGGGCCCCATCGACCGGGACCA
>JAOYFF010000040.1:6398-27948 GCA_025773925.1 Cryptomyrus ogoouensis | reverse complement strand
CTGCAGCAGTCACTGCTGAGGGGAGGTGTTTGTATAAATGTGGGAGTGCATTGGCTCAGCAGGCACCACTGCAGCAGTCACTGCTGAGGGGAGGTGTTTGTATAAATGTGGGAGTGCATTGGCTCAGCAGGCACCACTGCAGCAGACACTGCAGAGAGGAGGTGTTTGACTCTTGCCCCTGCTCTATCTCTATGTCAGTGTGCTCTCTGGGATCAGCACCAGACTTGCATCGACCCTCCCCTGGATAACTAAAAACATATTTGAATAATTGTAGAGTGTATTTACAGAATGGCCATTTCAGTATTAGTGTACAGGTAATTCATTTTGTCTGTGACCTCCCCCTCCAGCAGACCGCTTGCGAAAGGGTCCACACATTATGTTTTATCTCGTGCTTCCCTGATTCACATCACATCTACTACTCACTCCTGAGCAGTAGATGTGATGTGACTCCTGATCTCTTCGTGTCCCCAGTTCTAGCCACCACTTCCCACTTCCTGGTCAAAAATACGCTTCCCTGAACTGCGTCAGTGTCTCTTTATATGAGCTGACTACCTCCACTGCACCTCTCTCTACATCGCTGGTATTATTGGAACTTCTGCTTTGCTCTATACATAGAACTATATTACAAAAGTACCTCTAGGTGATTTCCAAAATCTCAGTATCATGAATAGTTTTGTCTCTGCCCTTTCCATACATTTGGGAGTTCTGCAATCCTCATGCCATCCTTCATAGACACACACCAGCAGATAAAATGATGGTGAACACATAGAGCTCTGGAAAAAAATGAAGAGATAACAGCAAAAATTTCAGTTTGACTCATTTCTCAATTTATGGCTATGCGTCTCTGTAAAATATACATTTTTTTTTAGTTTTGCAAATTCCAGTCTGGCACTTCTTTGTTTCTCATTAATGAAGGGCTTCTTTCTTGCCTTAGAGGACTTCACTGCTGTCAGATATTTTGAGCCTGGAAACAACTTGCTGCTCAGTGTAGCCTTCTGCCAGCAGAACCAGGATTTAAAAATGCTAATTTTTTTAAAGTATGGAGTGGTCTCTTATTTTTTTCAGAGCTGTATACTGATGCATCAGAGAATGTGTGAAAAACAGACAGAAACTCCCAAAACAGCACAAGGTGGATCTTTACAGCCTCATTCCTACAAGAATAATCCTTGCCCTTTTATTCAGGCGGAGTCACTCTGTCACGCAGCACTATGAATTTCAGTTAAATGATAACATCTTCCTAGACTACACTCTACAGGGTTATTTAAGTATTTTAGTTAGATAAATCCAATATCAGATAAAATTATACAGTTATGTTTAAACAGAAAGTAACATTTTTGCTCAATATGATATATTTATGTACTTAAACATAAAAATCAAATACTTGGTTTTGAAACATCGGAGGGAAACTGAATCATAGAAGGAATTATTAACAACAAAAAAATGAATAGAAACCCAATTATAAATACACAGAAAACAACAATATTTTCAGGACTGATAGTGTGCAATAATAAAAAATGAAGACTCCAGGAGTGAGATACATGCCATTCAATGTAAATGAGAGGCCATTGTGTGTAAACTCTTAAAGCACCTTTTAAGTCATTTACAACCCAAATTGTAAGCAGAAATTGTGTTGATGACTGATTCACATACATACATTAGCATGTAAGTTTAAAATGATACCTACAGTCTCTCATAAACACAGAAGTCTTGTGGCAGCAGTTCCCATCTGCCGGGTTCTTCAGTGACATACCATATATGCCAGGGCCTTATTACCAGGAAGAAAGCACACTGGGAGGAATGGCGAATGGCAGCCCTCAGCAGAGATGGGCACAAATACATCAAGAAGTACCCATCCATCATCTGAAACCACTGAATCCCAACTGGGGTTGCAGGGGGGCTGGAGCCCATCTTGGGAACAATGGACACAGGTAGGAACCAACCTTGGACAGTCACCAGCACACCAGAGGGCACACAAACACACAGGGCCAATTTAGACTCACCGATCAGCCTATGCTGCACGCTTTTGGACTGGGAGAGGAAACCAGACCCCCATTAAAAACCCACAGGAACATGGGGAGAGCATGCAAACTCCACACAGAATGGACCCAGGACCAAACCCAGGTCCACCTTGCTGTGAAACAGCAGCACTAACCACTGTGCCACCATGCCACCCTCAAAAAGGATCTTGTTATGAATTACAAATACTGCCTGAGCATGTCTGCTGACATTAACTAGAGTGCCACTAGCAGGCTAGCAAGTTAATTCACAAGTTCTAGAGCTCAGCACTGCTGTTTTCTAATTGCTTTATTTTTCTGTCCTTAATAATGACATTCAAGATTCAGGATTCTTTATTTCTCACATACACAGTTATACAAGTACAACATGTAGTGACATGTACCCTGATTCGGTCCCGAGACTGCAATGAAGTTTAACAAATTGAGATAAATATGAAAGGGCTAAGATTAAGGCAATGAAAATATATAGAAAATATTTATCCCAAATAAACATTTCAGTTATAAACAGTATCTATAGAGTGGTCAATATAATAGAATAGAATATATACATATGTATTTGTATTGTAAAGTTCGGTGCGTGAGCTTGTTGAGGTCAGTAGACATGAGACATGTCATAACTGCAGGTTAGTGACAGCAAAGTTGAGTTTCTTGAGAGTTCAGAGTGTGATATTGTGAACAGTTATTGTCACGTCCAGCCCCTTCCTGCTTGTCTGCTCCCTGTATTTCCCTCGGGCGTGACTTCTAATCTTCGAAGCTTGTCACCTCTTGGTCCTGCCCTCTTGTTTAGCAGCCATAGCTGCCTTGTGTTTACTCCTCTGTTAGTCATGTATATTAGCATCTCTTAGTCTTGTGTTCCTTGTTCAGTCGTTGTTGCCTGTCCATGTCTACTATATTTAAACACTCAGGTAGTAGTTCATCTTCTTGTCATTTTTTCATGTTGTGCTTATACCCAGTAATGCTGTTATATATCTTCTTATAATTATACCGTATTTAATTGCGAATGAACCATTGTAAATAGCCCCGGTGTGTAATATTTGTTAATGTAAATACTAGTTGTGCGGTGAACCCGGTTGTCGCATGTGCCGTTAACTGTTGTTATGCTTGGTTCTTGCCTGATCTTAGCAAGTCTTAGCCATTGTGTAACTACCCGCCGTGTGTATGCCTCACCGTTCTTAGTGTAACTTTCCCATGTTTCCCTGCCATTCGTTGTCTCCGTGTCATTGTTGCTTGAGTACGGTCCTTCTAAGGACTACATTAAAGAACAACTTTGTGTCAGTTCATGCCTCCTCAAGTTTGTTTATACCATCACGATGCCTCGGTCTACCTAGCGCAATATAACACTACAGTAGTGTTGTCAAAAGTATGGAAAGTACTGAAAGTATTGATTCTTTCATGTATAAAAGTTTAAATATAGATGCTGCTCTACTTACGAACGAGTTACATTCCAAGCAGCCATTCGTAACTTAAAATGTTCACAAGTCGTTATTCAACATCATTTTAAGGGTATACGCAAGAACAAAAAACATGGATGCTTGGAGTACGTACACTACGCTGCTGTGTGGCAGGAGTAGCGGCCAGAAGTCGTACTAGGCGGAATTGGCACGCAGAAAAAAAAATGATGTTGCGGACAGGAAACGGGAGGCCAACGAACACAATTTGGACTTACAGTCCTCTTCGTTCGTATGTCTGAGAGTTCGTAAGTTGAAAGTTCGTAAATAGAGGAGCGTCTGTACTCATTTTTCATGATATGGATTCTATAGCCTGCACTTCCGGTTTGCTCTGGCCACTGAGGGTCGTAGGCTACCAGTGCGTCTGAGTGCAGTTTTACACGGGGTATTACTGAAGATGCAGGAGAGGTTTCACCACCGCGCTTAATCGATACAGAATGTAACTAGAATGCCATCTGGAAATACTTTGGATTGGCGCCTGATGAAGATCAGACCGCAGAAGTTAGTAATACAAAGGGGGCAAACACTACATTAAACGTTTAAATGCCTGACACATGGTGTGATTTGGGGGATACGTATCTTATTTCTTAATTAATTAAATATTAATATGTATGAGCCTGTTACGGTTGAAGTTGAGATGTGACATGCATTTTTTCCATTGGTTGAAACATTTTTTGTAATTGGTTAAACATTTTCACATTAAGACAACAGTTTGCAGTTATTTTTACCTGTGGGTTATGATTGCCTCCATACGATTTCGTGAGGTCGTGTTGGTTATTGCGGATCATTCGGATACAAACTTTTTTGCTGTTGTTACACCTGTTTGTGCGTTGAGATACAGGATAAAGGTAATGCATATCTGTTCTATATTATACGTTGTAATAATAATATAAAGTAAAATCTCATTTAATATTGTTTAATTTACTTCTTGTGAATATTCCTAAACACTATTACTGCTTGATTACAGTGGCTACTACGTTACATAATCTTATTCTGCTTTGACTGACAATGCAATGCAAAGATTTTTTTTATAGTGATGTGAGTTCACAAAATATTGTGAAGTTTTTTATTGCAGACAAAACTACACTTGAAATGAATTCTATTGATTTACATTATATTGGTCTACTGTCTTGAGTATCGAAAATGGTATGAAATTTTGGTATCATGACAGAACTATTACACAGTACTGTACTCTCTCAACCAAATGAAAGGGATTTTGATATTTTAGCATATTTGTATGTATAATTTTATTATATTTGTAATTTTTTTAAGAGATAATAGAGCAATGAAAAAATATATCAAGGGATGACTAAGCAATGAAAACCATGCTTTTTATACCCCTCAAAGGACGAAGAAACAATGAAAACAGTTACACATTTTCAAATGTTTTTTTCAGACTGTGGTAAACCACAGATATAAGGGACTACTGTATATAAACAGATAAGAGGGAAGCTTGGGATCTAAGCCCAGGGTCAGGCTATTATTCAGCACCCTTGGAGCATTAGGGCCTTGCTTAAAGGCCCCTCAATTATGCGACTATTCTGCCAAGGCCAGGGCTTGAACCAACAACCTTCTAATTACACAGACTTCACCCACTGAGGCACATCCTTTTAATACCATGGGAAGTATAAAAGGATAGATTGTGGCCATGAACAGAGGCCCTTTGCCAGCAATAGTGTACTATCTGCCAACTCCTCTTTCTCCCGCATTCCTTGTCTCACTGGGCGAGGAGTGTGAGCAAGATTGTTCATTTCCAATACTTGGAAATTCACCTCCCTCTCTCCTCCTTATAACTCAACATTTAAATACCATGCTCTTACCAACATAAACTATGCCAAACAGCATATTGTTGTTAATTATCTCCCACCAGGCCTATTAGGTAACTTCACTGAACATTTAGTTATGCGTTTGTTAGCCGTCCCTGATGACAACTGGCCACTTGTCATCCTGGGGAATTAGAACATCCACCTTGATAAACCCCCAGCTACCAACTTCCTCACATTCTTGACCTAATTTAGCTTGACCTGGTTCTGCACTCTTCCTACTTTTAAGGCTAGATACTAACTGGACCTCGTGCTTCCCACGCCATCACACTACCATCAGTAGCCTGTACCTTTGACACTAGGCAGAATGAACCCATTCATGAAATTTATGAAAATTTCAGATTATCAGCATGTTCCAACAGCCATGAACATCTGTCAGACCAATGTTTTTCCATCCAGTCATGTTGATTATGTGCCTGCCGTAGCCTCACATTCATGTTCTTAGTAGATAGGAGAGAAACAGCATGGACATCTGCTGCTGTAGCTCATGTACTTCCTCCCTTAATAATGTGAGATATCTTTCTGCACATCACTGTTGTACTGAGATGCTAGTTTAGTAGTTTTGGTCATTATTCTCTTACCTCTCTCATTCACAAAGTGATACCAGACATTTCTCTGTAAACTCTACACACTGTAGTGTGTAAAACCTCAAGAGGGCATCTTTCTCTGAAAAGCACACACCACATTCAAAATCACTTATATGTGTCTTACCCATGCTCATTCTGGAGTCAAACGGTAACAACTTCCTAACATTATCTTTTAAGTTTATTTATTGAATTTCAGTCATGCAGTTTGTTGTTTCAGGATGCGGGCGTTTACGTTAATGTGCAGGTCTAATGCGGTGGCCACTCAGCGTGCCCTTGCTATGAAACAGTCTAGTTTCATTTCATAGCTACATCTAAATATGCAACAATTAAGTTTTGGTGGTTTCAGGAAAAACATACTTGTTTTTTTCACGAAATGGCATATTTACAGATTCCAGTACATACAAAGATTCCCTAATAGCTCGATTCCCGTAAAAAAAAAAAAAACACAATACGTCCATTACTGAACTCTTCCGGGAAACCTAAGATGCCGCGAGAAACGCGATGCGGCGGATCTCCAAGGTAACAAAACATAACACACGATCTCCTCCGCTTTCTGCCGGATCGAGCCTTCGCGAACCCGCTTGTGACATCAGAGCGTCAGGTTTCGAGCCGCCAAATATGGTCACGGAAGTGAAACGAACGCGCACGCAAGCTCGCTCCACACATGGAATGCTAAAGAGCCGTGACGACATTGTGTTTGTGCCCTGCGCTTGGCATTCAAATAACCCGGTGTTCTGTCAATATATGCTGCCTTGTCCAAAAATGCTACAGTAGTGCTAATCGATAGCCCTAACCCTAACTCTTACCCTAACCCCCCAAAACCCCTAAAACCCTTACTTTAACCCTAACCCGAACCCCTAAAACCTAACCCTAATCGCAAGACGGTGGAACTGCACATGCGCAGAAGGGCTGGATAGCACGTCTCGATAGGTAGTATTTTATGACAGAACACCCGGCTCTAACCGGAGCTTGTCTGTGGCCCATGTAATTGTTTAATAAGTATGGTTGAAACGTTGCCTGATAATGTCTAATAGTGTCAAAAGCATGAAGGATAAAACTCGATGCAAAAGCACATAACACCAAGAGTCTGCATTCTTTTCAGAAGAAATCCTTTAACCCGGTACTAGTAAATATGAACGAAGTATTGCGGGGTTACATATTCTGTTCAGCTGGCTGGGATGGGGTTTTCAATTCGAGGCAAGTTTGCACACGCATGCACATGTAACTTGTAAATGGTAGGATTTGCAAACTACCTCAACGCTTTTGATGTAGCTAATTTTAGGTTTATAATGGAATAATATAGATTTGCTGTACGAGTTCTTGCGTGAGTGTGAGTGTTACTCCAGATGCATGACAGTTGGCAACCCTGGTATTTGTTTATATTAAACTGCATTGCATTTGTACCTATTACGTGTGACATATTATATTTTCATCTTGATGGATGCATTATGTGCTACAACTAATGTTAATACATATTATGCACGTCACAGTGATTCTAAATGATTCTGTAATAAATGTATAATCAAGTGGTTAAAATGAAAATTAAATATATTCATCTTTGAGGTATGCAAATACTGTAAATATGGTGTCCATTGTTGTTCAAATCAAAGATGTGCACACCATTTGGAACCCTTTGTGAAATTCATATTATTTATTATTTTCCCATTCCTAATATTTGTGTACATCCCATCGAAACACCCCGAACACAAAACAATACAACACTATTTGCACATGATTTAACTGTCAATAAATCTATAATGTATCTGGATTTTGCAATTATGTGTACACAATAAGCTTCCCCCAAGCAGACAGTCTACAATGAATGGTTTGGCGTTTAATTATTGGCTTGTTAATTATTGGTTTCAGTACACATAGAAGACTAAATCGGTGAAAAATTTCTTGTTGCCACAATAAAGCTTCATTTCAATACAAAATGTATAACAGATTCAATTAATATTTGTAAATATGTTTTTATTTAGAGATCATAAGTAAATACGATTGGATAAACTGTTTATAAATCAATTTCTTGTGATACATATATAAAATTTTACTCTAGACACTCAAGAATATTTTTATAAAAATGTAAATTATTTCAATCACATGAATTTTGTTTAGTGGTAGAATTAAGCATTCAATTCTTATCATTTTTTTTTTCTTTTTTGCATCTGACAAGTCAAATCGTTCATTATAAAATAACAAAATACCTGTTGGTAAATTATGTTGCACAATAATTTATTTTCATGGAAAACTTCAACCTATTCAACAGAAATATCGCAAACAAAACCAATGCATGCAAGTACAGATAATAACCATATCCTCTCACATACTATATTCCATTTCATATAACATAATTGCTATTTACAAACAAATAGCACTTTGTCTGCTTTCACTGTATATTAAAATATCTATAACTATATAATGAACTGAAAAAATATACTGTTTGTTAAAATATTATGGAACCTTTCTGCATGCTTTATTACTATATCATAGGCAACATCTATCTTTGGAAAATGAATACCCATGCTAATAAGTACATCCATGTGTCTGAGCATAACACATGACATGAGACCAGACCCTGAACTCTAAGGTCATGGCCCAGTAGGTTGTAACTGTTGCAATCAGTTACAAGGCAAGTTGAGTGGGGGAATTCAGAACATCTATGGCTAAATCTGCCTTGGCCAATCCAACTTTATGATTTTCGTCTCCATCAACTAAGGAATCAAACTCTGGATGGGTGAATGTAAATGTGGACAGGAAACTAGCACAGCCTGGGGTGACTGTCACAACTGGGGTACTCAACGGATCATTGTCACTGGACACAGATTTATAGAGAGTCTCCCAGTCCGTTACCCCAAGAGAAGAACTCAGGTCAATATCTGGCACTGAGCGAGTTGTATCCAGAGAGACCTTGTCCATCTCACTGATCACGTCATCAAAGGGTTCCTCCTTCAGTCCCAATGTGTTTTCCAGCTCATTGATATTGTCCCTAGCACTGGAGCATAGTAAGATGTTCGAGTTTCCAGAGATAGCACTGGTTGGGAAGCTGGGGCTGTCCATGTCGTGGAGACAGTGAGCCTCAGAAGCAATGCAATCGGGTGTCCTTGGCATCTCTGGAGAAGAGTGGGGGGATCCGATGGAGTCTTGGAGCATGACCTCCAGGTTTTCTACAATTTTACATGCTGGCTTATGGGCAGCTAGAATCAGTTCCAGCTGTTCCTTCTCACTCAGAAGACTGGCTATTTCATCCTGCAGAGCTGCCTTTTCATCCTCCAACTTTTCAGTTTCCTGCATATATGATCCCAGAGGAACACCGATGAATCTTGACAACAGGCAGGTAAGCATAACTGGTGTATTTCTTAGCTTTCAGAGTCACAAGACAAGCTACTTACAGCTTGAAGGCTGTTGGTGAGCTCCCTTCTCCTGTTGCGGCACTTTGCTGCAGCCACTTTATTCCTTTCCCTCCTGATCCTTCTTTTCTCCTCCACTTCTGGAGAAAGCTATTTCATGCAGGAAAATGATCTAAATGATTACGCAGAATAAACCCGCCATTCCATCTTGAAATGCTCTGCAGTTAGTTCATACTTCAGGAAGACTAGTGAAGGTATCCTTGGCTGCAGTGCATCTAAATATAGACTTGTTGCCCTCTTCATGAGTTGAATACAAATGTGATAGAGCAGGGCACACAGCCAATGAACTGCAAAAATACTGCACTACTGGCAACACCTCATGCATTTTGAAGCATATAGTTTTTATTGTCACTATTTATTCTGTCTTTTCCAGGACTGATGTGTATTTAATTTGCATTATGTCATATACAGTAGACAACATTACCTGCTGGGTTTCCCCCCATTTTCTAGTGGTTTGTCCCTTGCTCCTGCCTGTTTCAGGAATCGCCTGGATGGAATTCTGAGCTCTAACAGGGGAACTAGGGGAAGGCGAGAGGGTGGTGGGCTGGACCAACCACTGCAACTCTGGGGTGACTGAGATTGCAGTCACAGTCGGAACCAAGGCAGTGACATCTATTTCTGTGTGGAGGTCCTGCAAAAAGGGTACATGAGTACTTTAAAACACACAGATTGGCAATTATAAATTAAGAATGGGCAGAAATACAATTAGTGAAAAAATAGACCCCATATGATATAGCACTTCTTGGTAATAGCTTATAATGTCTGAAACAATTGAAATAACTGAAAAATATGGCAACTGAAATGTGTGTAAACAACTGACTATATAGTTGTAATTTCTGTGACAGAAATATATATTTTATTCATATGCAATTTTTCCAATACGCTCATCAATATAATTGTTGCTGACGTGCACCATGACTTAAAATGTTGGAGTCGATTTTTCTGAAATAATCAAACAGCCATATTTACAGATGACATTACATGCACGAGTCTCATTCTTCATGTCCCTTAGCACCTTTATGTTTTTCTTTATAGCTGTTTAAAGTCTTTATAAGAGTAATCAATTAAATCATATTTTGTTATATTAACTTGAAATAAATTGTTTTTTTTCTTTGAAAACATGTTGCCAAAAAATATTATAAAACATTGTCTCTAAAATTAATATTAACACAAAATCATTTATTTTATCCACTATGAGTGTGTATATGTAGCTGTAAATTACGTGTGTTTATATACAAATACAGATACATACATATGTATACACACGATGAAAGATACACAGAGGAACGGGTTACATATACATACATACATGCAAGTACATACGTATATATCACAGAGAGATACACATATCTGTCAAAACTGTATTTTATCAGAATGGTATTTAAATAATCTAAATTATGTTTCACTGGACATCCAAAACGCATAAACGTCACTGCTTATAACGGACTTATCATTATTATCAAATCATACCTGCGTGTTTTCTTCAAGAGAAACTGAATCGCTGGAGAATGAATCGGCTGGAGACTGTTGGTTGTACGATAAGGTGTCCCCGACAGAGAAGGCGGTACTGCAACATGATGAGGATTCCAAATTTGGGGCTAAAGTTTGGAAACATATCTCTATAAAGCCGCAAAAAAACAGCATTCAGACAATAAACAGCCAGAAGAATTATAGAATTCCCATAAAAATGTTATTTTAACTGGCGAGGTGATCTTCTCCTCCACTGGTTTACAAACCCAGTAAGTGATGTATGTTTTCTAGCTCACCCTATTATACTGAGCGAAAATTTTATGAATGAAACTGTAGACCAGGGCTGTACCATTTCTCTAAAGGGGATAATCCAAAGCAAGTGAGAGGAACCACATTTTAATAAGATCAGACAAAGTAACGTTGGTTTTCGTTGGAGGTGTTCGAATGAGATTTTGCCTTTAAACAAAAATGCATGCATATATACTGTATATATATCAATCTACTATAAGATATATGAGACGACAGACGTTAATATTTTGTATGTCATTGGAAGATGTGATCTGCAGTGAGTTTCTAATTAAGCTATTGCTGTGACCTTGGGGAAATGATCTATCCTCTTCCATTTTCCATCAGTATTTCTTTCTTTAGAATGATTTTTGATGAAATGCAACTCATATTATTATATTGTTCAATTCAGTACTTATTGTAATAAGTATGCAATATTTCCATTGAGTATACCAAATTATATGTTCAAATCATTGAACATATAATTCAAAACCAACAATAAATCATTATACTGTGTGATTACCTCGGAGATACAAAATAATTGTCTTACTTTCAACTGTATCGCATTTACAGGTATTAAACAAGCCTTTCTGGGCAAAAAGAACAGCCACAATTATTTACGTTACCTTGGTGTACCAATCAATCACATGAGAGGCCTTCATACCATTTGTCAGGGGTGTCAAGCTTGAGTCCTGGAGGGCCGGAGCCCTGTGTAGCTTTATTCTATCCCTGCTCCACCACAAATGATTCAACTCAAGAACTGTGTGATTATTAGCGCAAGGAGCCATGCATGGATCAGGTGTGTTAAATAAGGGGAAACCCAAAACTGTGCTGGGCTCCAGCCCTCCAGAACTGGAGTTTGACACCCCTGCCAAATTTGGTACGTCCTGGTCTCATATTAGCTTGGAACTTAAACACACTATGTTATAACATGACATTGCTTGAAAACACGGTGAAGTTTCAAGATTTCTCAAATTTATTTTCTCTTCAAAGAATTAGTAAATTAGTGATATATGGACGATATGCTGCGGAGATTCACATAAGTGTTAAATATGGCATACAAGCAATGCATTATAGCCTAATATGTAACGGTCACAGAATATTAAACGTCATATAAATGCAATATGACATATGCGAGTATCTGCATAAATGAACCGAGCAAACAAGCTGACAACTACAATACTACAAACATTAGGTACCACTTTGGTTACTTTAACACGCTAATATACAACGTCATTTGCATTCTCAGTCATGAGAGGTGGGGCTGAGGGTTACCATGGCGACGTGAAATATTCAAGGGAAAAAAAACATGGAATAATGTTAAGACAGCACTTAGTGGAAGTAGCCTATACTATAGACAAACAGAAACATGATCACCGGAATTAAGTCTTCCCTTGCTGCAATATAAAATGATATGAAAATACAATAACAAATATACCCTCTTTATGTTTATAAATTACTCTCCCATTCATTTTTGTAAATAGGGCAATTTCTTTACATGACGTAATTAACTAATTATTTCGCAAGTACGCCCTTGCAGAACTATTTAAAAACTTACTCCCTTACCTTTTTCGTTAATATTATTGAGTTTACATTTTAATTCGTTAAATATCTTGATAGTGTCACACCGAGCTGACAAGGGAGACACGAATCCAGAAGTACGGGGAAAGCCGGGTTTTAATAAGGAAAAGAGCAGGCAGTTACAGGCAAGAGTCCCAACACAGGTAATGCAGGAGAGCACTGCAGCCCGCGTAGTCGGGGAGGTGACGCAGAGCAGGGGCTCCCTTCCTGTGGTGGTGATCTGGCAACCTGGTCCAAATGGGTTGAGCGGTAATCGTGGTCTAGAGACGAGAGCGTGGGTCGAAAGCCGATGGGTCCGTCCGACGGATACACACAAGACTGGGGAACAGGAGGGCTGGACGACCAGGGAAGCCGGGCTCAGCAGGACTGGAGAATCAAGGACGGGAGCGGGACTAAGGAGGAAAGGGATAAGAGGCAAGGAACGGGAGCAGGCGAGAACTGAAGACAGAAGAATGCTCGGTAAGGCGAGTCATTAGCGCAATACTTCGCAGTTTGAGTGCGATCCTCTCCCTCCTTAAATAAGGGAGGCAATTAGTCCCTAAAGCCCGACACCTGGTTGACCCGCCTCCGTTGGCGTGACAGAAAGTATTAGGGTAACATTCTCAATAGTATAAATGTTGGCACCTATTCAGAATTTACACTGGCAACCTCCTGAACTGATACCTGAACTATGCATGATTACACGTCACATATGAATAAAACGTGTATAAATTCAAGAAGTAACAAAACATGAACTAAGAAAGTTAAAAACAGATGCAATATGTTTACAATGAAAACAAAAATACCTTATTAGTACAATACCGACCAAATTATACACTGCGGATAACGTGTGTATAACATGTTGTTATATATAACTTTTATGTGAGTATATGTGAGTGTTTTTCAGGGATCAAAACTGTATAGCATTTTATAAACTGTGATTATATAGACTCTTCCTGACATACTACAGGTTGCACCTTACATGAACAAAATTAATAAATATGATAGCCAGGTGAATGAATGACGGTAACACTGCATCTGTTTCATAAGCTTTATGTGTTTCGTCATGTTTATGCAGTTGCGTGATTCCGTGTTTGTCGTCTGGCTTGTTAAAATGTCAAAGCAAGAGTCTGCCTCCACACCCCTTTCTTCGCTGAGTTCTGACGTCTTTCGATGTTATCCAATTGAAAAAGCAGTATACCCAGTCTCTAGGGCTAGATGCGATTCGAAGTAGCGACCCGCCCCATTTACAGGATGCAACCATATAAGGATAATTACGTATGGGATTCCCTGGTTGGAGCAGTTCAATTTGTGTATGTGGGGTAGTTTTTATTTTGGAAAACTTTTTTTAATGCACAATGAATTAGTATTTATACTGAATTATATACATATATGTATATAAATTAAATTTCCTTAACTGATTTAGTATGTAGAGAAAGTTAGCTATTAATTTTACAAGCAGCATACACTTTTTATTTATGTTTCTTTAAAATGACTCCCCTGTAGTTGTTTGAAAATGCGAGATCGGTAGTCATAATATTAGGATATTTATTCATTCGAGTAGTATATAAGCTTCGCTGAGGACTTTCGCTGTCATAACTTCAGATCGTTTCACGAGAGCGCGGTGATCAACTAAATCGTGAATTTTACTATAGAAGACCCATCAGAGGGCTATTTTGACAGCTGAAGCTACATTGAACTTTCGATCATCGTTGGAGAAGAGCGTTTATTTTTGACTTAGGCATCGAAAATGTACCTAAGTTTTGGCTTAGAGTATGATTCTTCTCGCTCCAGCACAGCCTCTCCATCTGGGGATAATCTTTTTCAGTACTCGTCTTCCGCTGTTTCCTATTCTAACGTGGGCTCACCTTGCCAGTCTCAGGTAAGAAAAATGGATATTAAATTACACTAAGGTTACAATACATCTATTTTTTCCGATCTTATCCTCTTTTTCGGGGCCTAAAGATGCCTGAAATGTCTAGGATTTCGATTTGTGCCATGCTGACATTTGTTTTCTACAATCAAAATACTTTCTATGTGCATATTTGCGTTTCTTTGACGCGTCGCTTCGCGTCCTGCCTCCGGTGTTCTCTTATTTGCAAAGCAAAATATGGTCACCCTAATTTTACGAATAAGTAGATTTTCGCTAGGAATTAACATATTTTGTAGATTATCAAAGTAATGCCACTTTACTTATAGTGTCCATCTAGCTGGTGTACAATTATATTCGTAATTGGTAAATTAATAAAGTATTAATAATAAAGTGTTATTAAACACATATTTCAACTGCAGAGTCTAACGGTCCCATTTTGCTGGGTGTCCCATTTTCACAATATTCACCCTATATATTTTTTTTCCTCCAGTTTACAAGCACAGTGCATGCAAATTATCTATGTCTTGTAATATGTTATCTTTTGAGCTTTTATTTTTGACTCATAATCTGTATGTGGTTTTCCTCTTCCATTTAGGACATAAATTCAAAGATCTCCTTCACTCCAACAATCACAGACATTTCCACAAGCTCCGACATGAAGTGGATGCTTCAGCCCACTACTCTGATTTCAACCATGAGCCCGTGCAACGGCAGAGGCAGTCCATACAATGTCAGGGGATCAAATATTCCCCAGTCCAGAACAGGGACGATCAAGAGAACAGACTCTAAAAATCATAATACTGGCAGAAGGGGAAGAAATGAGCAGGTAATTAAGCTTAAAAGTCTTCAGATTCAGTACACACACATGCACACATGATATACATAAATATTATATACATGGTAAAAATGTCAATACAATTTACATACTTTTCTCTAATTTGGTTTCTTAATTGCTGAGGTTAAATTCAATATGTAGCTTTACTGATGTTCAAAGTTAAAGTCAACCACAAAAGTGTGAGAGCAAAGAGATTAATGTCTTATTCAGTGCTGTTGGAATGACTGCTGAATACTATCTGATGGCTTAATTTGTTTTTGCATTATAGCTTTCCCCTGAAGAAGAAGAGAAGAGGAGAGTGCGCAGGGAGAGAAACAAGCTGGCAGCAGCAAAATGCCGAAATAGACGGCGAGAAATTACAGACACGCTTCAAGCTGTACGCTTCTTTTTATCCATTGCTATAAATTTTTAATTTAATATAATTTTAATGTAATATTTGTATATTACACATAAAGTAATTTTTGTGTGTTTTTTCCTTTCCCCTTCCTCCCATTACAGGAGACTGATTCTTTGGAGGATGAGAAATCAGCTTTGCAGAATGAGATTGCTAGTCTCCTGAAGCAAAAGGAGAGGTTGGAGCTCATTTTACTGGTCCACAAACCAATCTGCAAAATCCCATCAGAAAAGGACAATGAATCTCCCATGGAGAGTGTCTCCAGTCATCTGAGTATCCAGCATCCCACAGCCCACCCAAGTGGTTCCAAATTGGAAGTCCCAGCCACATCTTCCCATAAAACCTCTCTCTTTGGCACCAGTCATGCTTTGGGTAATGAGACCACTTCTACAGTACAGATGTCAGACCTTGATGCTTCTCTGGAGGAGTCTCTAGATCTGCTGGAATCATTGAGGGCGACGTCAGTGGAGACCTCACAGTCCGTCCCTGATATTGACTTGTCCACTTCCTTATACACGCAGGACTGGGAGCCTCTGTATACCCCTGCCACTGGTAACTCTGGACCTCTTTGTACTCCGGTTGTGACCTGCACACCAACATGTGCTACTTACACGTCATCTTTTTCATTTGCCTACCCTGAGGCAGACCTTCTTGACAGCTGCCGTGTGGCCCACAGGAAAGAAAGCAGCAGCAATGAGCCATCCTCAGACCCACTGGGCTCACCCACGCTGCTTGCCCTGTAAGGACACTAGAAGGTGCATCATGAACATATGCGTACGACAGATCTCTTCCATCTGTGGATGATGCAAAACTGTGTGCCTTCCACTCTAATTCAAATATCTTGTCAAGCACCTATTTATTTAAATCTATCTATTTATTTATTTCTTTGTTTTGGGGGGAGGAGGGTGTAATGTTTAAGAAATGGAACAAAGTATGTTAAAGTCATACATATAAATTCCATCAATGAAGATTTAGGCTGTTGGTGCAGAATTCTTGCCTGTGGTTTGGCCTTTAAGTAGATCTAGTAATCTGTTTTTATATTATAATATAAAGTAATAATGCCTAACCGTGTTAAACATAAAATCAAAGAATGTAGTAGTTCCATGAAAACATTGTTTTAGGTACAAGTATTTATAAATTTTATTTTTGTATTTAAAATTGGTCTTAAGCAATAACTAAAATCCTTGTTCATCATTCAATAAATATCTGAAAATGTGTCAAAAATGCTGTTTTGAGTGACACTCAAAAGTCTCATCAATGTTGTGTAGATATATTTCTCCAAACACCAAATTTTTGATACCTAACAAAGACTGAATTCCAAAACCCCTTACACAAATTGCCAACACAGCACTTCCTTGGTTGCGTTTACTGTTCCGTTTCTGTCTCGAAAGCGGGGATTCCGATTACTCGCTACAATGGCACCAGAATTCCTGCACTTCGGTTAACGTCACACGTCATCCTGCAGACGTCAGTATACCACCTCCCCATTTGTGTCACGTTACCTTGTATCGCAGGCGTGATGCTGTTTCCGTGCCCAATTAAAGGTGTGCTCTCCCCAGTGGAAATTTCCGGAAACTGCTTCACCGAGCGGCACGGTGTCGTACTTACCGCTGACTGTCCACTAGAAAATAGGATAAGAATGTTTTTTTTAATTTTCAAATTGAGGGCTAATATTTTTGTGAGTTGACTAAATGTCTGCGTTGATGTCGAATAATGTTAATGATCTGACCTCATAAGTTACAGTCGTTAGCGTATTTACTGCTATGTTTTTGTAAATTATGCGCTTACAGTCTACAGTGCTGAACCCTGAAAGTAATAAGCCTAAATAGAAATGCATGTATTTTCTTTGAGGAAAATAACGTAGCGCTCGGCAGACCCAGGCATAACGGAGGCAAAAACTAGAGAGATGAGACGGTCTTAAAGAGTATGTGCTCTTTATTCATAACAAAACACATGTACTAACTACCACACCAAGGTAAATAACGGGGAAAGGCAGGGAGGTCTGACGCCGGACGGTACGGCACATACAGGGTGATTATTTATAGAGGGCATGGAAACACGCGAGTAACTATCACGGATCGGGGGACACATGGGTCAACACACTAACATAAGCCGGGGACACAGCACAACTATTGACATTAACAAACACGGGGGCTATTTACAAGGTTTTCAGTAAAATGCACAGTAAGTTCTTATCAAGCAACCATATATAATGAATTGTACTGTATAGTCACATAGATCTGGATACAATGTTGGTATAATACGTAAAGAGGACATATTTAGACGAATTGAAGGATGTAAAGCAGTGTAGAATACGGTAAATATGTTCAGTACACAAGCCTTGGAAACTTAGGAATGCGGTTTAAACAACTTATATATGTACACGTTTTCAGAAATTCTTAATGTATTTTCAGTTATCGTTAAATATGTTTAATGTTTATTTTCACTCTAGAGTTTAGTCTCCAGATTTTTTTTCTGAGTAAAGCAATTGTATTGGGTATAAAGGCATTTATAGGTTCAAAAGAAATGATAATCTTTGATGGTAACATTTAGTCATAAGAGCATTTGACAAAAAAGACATTTTTTGTATTATCGATATATATTGCTACTTTTACCATGTTCAGTCAAGGGCTATTGGTCTGAACCTGTGGGAAAACAGTGAAGCAGTGATGGATATAAAGAATGCCCACTTGCCTGACTCATGATTGCAGATTTATATATCTAGTTATGGAATGTTACTCAGCCTAACCCATCTGGATCAGATATCACTGTGACAGTTTTCATTTTCATCTTGGTTTATATGGTGTACTGCTGCCCTGCTGATGTTCCAAGCTGTGCCCTGCCTTATCCTGTAAGTTTATTGCTGTGGTATTTGAATCTCTGTGAAACTGATTGGAGAAGCAGTTATGGAAGGTGGACATGCTGAGTGTGTTTGTTGTATAATAAGGAGGCAGTAGTTTTATGGGGGTGTTATTGTAGCAAAATTATTTGTAAATGTGTGTGAAGATTTGTATAACTAAATCTGTGTGCACGTAATCAGATTTGTAAATCTGCAAAAGAATCTCTAAATCTCTGAACAAGTGCTAGGGAACCAAATGGTAATGATATAGAAATGTCAATTTGACATACATAATATTATCATTTGTGAAGTGACTGAAGCAACTAAAGGAGGCTCCAAAAAATTCTACTATTCAAATACCATTCATTCAGGTCAGTGTGCATGACTGTTTGCTACAAGCTGTTAGGTTGTTTCCCTCCTTCCCTCGACCTTTTAAATGAGTGCTGTTCCAGTCATGGCCATAAGCTGTAACGTGACAGAATTTATCAGTCTGGTGTCATTTTTAACTGACATAACATTAGTTATCACTCATTTACATATGCTGTCACTGGTACAGAAGCCTGTTAATGTTTCCTTCATTCTATATTTCTACCAGATTGTTTCCCTTTTCCAGATGTCTTTCTTTTTGGATGTTATTTGATGTATCGCTTAAACCTCTTAGGCTAAGTTGACTATCACATTACAGCATATGGTACAGTCACGACTGCAATATCGCGTTGCTTTGGTCTCTTGAGTAATGATAGTATATGTTAACGTGAAAATTTTTTGCCCTTATCAATTTGTTCCCTAGCATTTATTTAAAACGCAAATGTTATTTACTCATGGGCTGTTCGAAGAGCCAATAGGCTGGTCTGTCTCATTGACAGCAAATTTTTGTTCTTGCAAAACATTTTAATCTGACAATTAGCTTTAATAACCTAACTCTCATCGTCACTTGTGTCTGTCTCAAGACCTCTCTTTGACTATTGTTAATTGTATACAGTTATTTAAAACATAAATTATATTATTAACCACAACCCTCACCAGGAGAGATGTTGTGAAGATACCATAATGTGCCGTAATAGTTTATAAATTTATTTTATGCTGGTTAGTTAGTATGAGCTCCTGTCTTTGGCTTGGTATGTCTATCTGGTGCTTAAAAAATTCAGAGAGTAATTAGGCAACAACAATTTGGCTTTAATGAGCCCTTCAGCACTTAAATTTTAAGTGGATTTTTAAAAGCACTTAAATTGTTTTACATCTGAATGTCAGTGCATGGATGAACTTAAATATAATCCAAAATTTGAAAAAAGGTATTTTACAATGAAAATTACTTCAACAGTAAACATATATCGGCCAATTTTTCCGAAAATCTAGTGCTATGTCAATATAATGCACAATTTTATATTTATTGTTCATATCATATAAAACTAAATATTTGAAAAGATATTGTCTATCATATAGTCTTCATTTCCGTTTGATACACCAGTTTGAAAATAAGCGCCACATTTTGAGTTGCTCTTGAATAAATGCTTGTAATCCTCCACAACAGTGGTGGCGCTGTTAATACTGCAAGCTCCCTTTGTGCGGCTGCTCGGTGTAACGCAGCAGTAAGGCTGACGCTTCTGTTGCATCCTGGGGGCTGACCATGTCGCGGCTTTATGCGTTTCTTATTATGCCGGTTATATTCCAGTTGGTGTCGTCTATCTCATTCTTTTTACCTATAAATTCTCGAAAGTGCCTGCGGGAGGAAATACATAAAGACGTGCTTGTAACGGGGGATTACGAACTTGGCGAGCAGCCGAACACTAAAACCAACCTGAAGGTGAGTCCGGATGGGGCCGTGGGACATTGCAGGACTAAATAAATAAAGGAAAATATTTGGTATTGCTCTTGTGAATATATAAATGCTGTCTGATTTGCGCTTACAGTCGTTAGTCGCTTCCCGACAAGTAGGCCTAATTTTGGCACGGACGCTTGTGCCAGTTAGCTGATCTGCACACGTAGCCTACCGGTAATCTTTTACAAAGTAGGTCGAGAGGGTGCTGCCCGGACCCAGCAACAGGGTTCTAGCGGGGTCTTAAGAAGTCTATAATTCAGAAAGTTAAGTTTCAGGCCTTAAAATGTCTTAAAAATGCCCAGATTTTCATCCTAGATGTTAAATTTAATTTACCAAAGTCTTAAAATTCTTACCTCCGTTCATTCCCAAAAAGCGTCCGCAGAAAATAAAATTGTAAAACCAATCCATTGGTTGTGTTTTCTGGTCTGCGCCGGTGTCTGCGTGGTAATAAAACTACAAATCCCATTGCGTGATCACTGCAGCTAGCAAACAAACAGTTTGAGAAGGGTCTGGCTGCAGAATGTGCACTTTCAGCCACAACAGGAAGTGCAGGGGAATCAAGCGCTAATTTAGTTCTTGAGGCCAGTGTGAACGGTATGTTGTTTTATTATGTGTATTACTGAATGATATAGTTACAAGTTTTTTTTCATGCCATACATTATTGTAATGTAAATGTTTTGATGTAGTAACTTTTTTCTCTGATGACTGGAGTGAATTTTTTCAGTTAAAAGGCAACTACTAGCCAGTTGGCTCACGTTATCTTATCATAAAATAAACACATTTATACTTTTGCAGAGCTTTTCATGGAGTTACCTTGTGAATGTCTTAGTTTCCAGCATATAGTTTTTAGTTGTTTGTATGGTCTTGAGGATAACGTTTCTCGATCTCCTTATGGTAAGGCAAGTTTTTATCATACACAGGGGTTATTTAATATGCTTTATAAAAACAAGATTTAAAAAAAGTTAAACCAAGACAAAAAAAGCAAAATAGAGATGATTTATTTTAATAAAAATTGCTTAGAAAATCTAAAAAATCTGATTAAAAGTGCAGTATGTCCAGCCCCGCTCGTCCGCTCCTCCAGTGTGCCACGCCCCCTTGTTAACCCCTGTGGATTCCCAGTGTTTATCAGCTGTTTCCAGTTGTTTTCATTATCGCTGATGGGTCTGGAACGTAACTTCTGCGATAGGCGGGGGAT
>JAOYFF010000039.1:21229822-21258526 GCA_025773925.1 Cryptomyrus ogoouensis | reverse complement strand
CATCTACGCCGGGCCATAGCGAGGCGGTCCCCCCTTGCCCCCTAGCGGGGGGGGGAAAAAATGGGCCCCAACCCCCCCCCCCCCCCCCCCCCACAAAAAAACTCCAATTCTCCCCATCCCTTATTTTCCAGAAAAGTTGTCCACTAGTTTGTATGGGAAGGGAGGCCATTACAGAGATTAAGGTCTGCCTGGCTCATGGCTGCCCGCTTTGTCATCTCTGATTCCCCATCAAGCCTGCAGGCCGGGATCGCGCCTTCCTCTGCTGAAGCGTGCAGCCTTGACCCCTCCTTCATCTCCTCCTCCTCCTCATTCCAAAGTGCCTTTTAGGCTCCCTTCAGAATATGCCGACTGCGTGCGTGCGTGGTACCCTTTCTATCCAAATCAGACACCGTCCCTTTAAACTGCAGCCTGCGTGTCCCTGGCTTTTTAAAACCCAGTTCCGTTTTTATGCTTTGCCCCCCACCCACCCCGCCCCAAATGATTCTCTCCCGCATTCCCACAGCGAGTTAAAATGCGTGGTGTCAGGTGCCTCGTGGCAACCTAAGAAGCCCCAACCTGGTTTGGGGCCGCAGACGCAGATCCGCCCCCCCCCCCATCCGCAGCTTGTCTGATTATTAAAGTAACAAACGGGGGGGTGGGAGGGGGGGCGTCTCGCCTAACTCGCAGCAACGTCGCACTGAATCACCGAGCTCCTCGGAACAAAATGACTCCCCCCCTCATCACTCTCGACAAAAGGGAGCTGGAAGGAATGAACGCCTGTGATGTCATGGGGGGGGGGGGCGCACATTGCTGCAGGAAAAAAAAAAACAGAAAAGTAAAAATACGGTGACCTGAGCATTCCCTTTGCCGAGAGTCACCCGTGTAGATGTCCAGCGCCTGTCTGCGTGGTTTTACCTCCGGCCGCCCGTCCTGCAGCTCGCATGCCCCCCTCCGCTGGCTCTCGCCTCCTCTTCGTCCTCCAACCCCCTCCCTGCTCTCATCCAGTGCGTCGGGAATGTGCGAGGCATGAGGAGTGGTACAATGTGTCTTGGACACATTTCTTCTGCGGGAGTTTAATTAATTCAATCGGCGCTGTCAAAATAATTTGGACGAATTAGCCGCGCACGGACATATATCCGTCATGACGGCGTTGTGGCGGACGGCAGAACGCGCTACCGTATTCATAACGACAGAACTCATCTGTGTAGACCAATATATATGAGTTTGCATGAAATTTGTCAATATTAAGCAAAGTCTTTGGCTTGTCCAGTAGTCGCGAAGAACAGCTTGCGTTTGTTCTCACATGTGTGTTTTATTCAGGCATGTGAGGCTAGTCTGTGCCTTTCAGATGGCTGCACAACAAAGTCCTCCCGTGTCACTCTTGAATAAAGTGATGAACCGAAAGTTCCCTTAGGGCATGAAGACGGCTAAAATCACACCTGTCTGAAGGTGACTGACAGCAGATAACTCTGGGGCCTGTTCTCCCCCCAGCAAAAAAGGACGACAAACAGCTCAGCAGCTACGGATAGCTCCGCGACGTAGGACTAAAAATGAACGCGAATTTATTTAATTGCCAAAGAAATTTGTTCTATGTTATTTCATAATTGTTTTAAGCAAATTTCCTCGTTTTAAATAGACTTCATGAGTTACGCCAGTCCAACACAGTTGAACATTTATCCTGACAAAATTTCAGTATATTCAAGAGAAGGTAAATCTGGAAATGGCATACAAAGAAAAAGCAAAAAAAAAAAATCATAACCCAAGAGGTACACCGCTGATCCGTTATTTAAATCGAAATATCTCAATCTGTCGTGCTGTTAACGCAAGACTCTTAACTGAAAATGTGTTTCTCGCACACACTACAATAGCACTAACATTTTTACATTTTGCAGTCCTTGTAATTATCTCCAAGGCCAAGATCCACAAAAAAAAATCACAACAGCAGTGTTTTGTCAGAAATAAATCTTGACAGTTTTCCAGACACTCATATGTCAGGGAGCGCCTATGTGAAATGTCACGGCTGCATCCTGACATCCCGTAATCTTTAACTTAAAGGGGAGCGAAACGCGGCGGCCTCACACCGCGCAGGGTCTGGCGGGCAGGGCGCGCCTGTCAGCCGTCAGATCCCGCTTCACCTCTGCGGCATCTTAACTGCGGAAGGCGCCGGGGATGCGTCTCCGCTATCGAGTGAGACATTGACTGAGATCTGCATAATATATAAAAACTGTGACCGAGAAAATTCGCATTATTTGCATAGCAAAAGTTCTTATATAATCTACATTGGAAGGAGGCGACCCACTTTTCAAACTTTGCATACAATAAAACGAAACAATTCGGTGTATAAATCCGTGTATAAAATGTCATTCATACCAGGAGATTACTATATAGACTATTCTCTTTTTTAGGAATTCGTACATTTACTTAAATCACTAAAGCGGAGTATTCAAAATCGCAGAATTAGGCCTATACCTCAGGAATTCAGATTAATAGCCCGATTGAGTATAAAAACATAGCAATAAGCTACCATTTCTATTCCCACGGACTGCATTACGTAACATTTATTCCATCTGTGGTAAATGTATTTTTCCACGGCGTGCCTGTCACTTATTCCTTGGGTGTATCCCGGTATATCTGTCCGATAACTTTCTCCCCAACTACAAAAGAAGGGATCTGAAATGAAGTGTTGCGCTGAACTGTCTTGCAGAACAGTCACTTTCCCTTTGGTAATATGAGCGGACGTCGCATTTCAAAACAAATCACTCGCAGAGGCCCTTATTCAATCAAACCCCGTCTTTGTGTTCACTCGGAGTTACATAATACGGCCAAGAAACCACAGAAAATACAATTGTCACTACTGTGCCTTGATAAGCAATTAAAATTTCGAAAGTGAATGTTAAGGTCAAATCTTACGTCAGATTATTGTAGCAAAAAATGTCAGAGGTTTAGCCTCGAGGTCACTTCAGGAGAACATTCCCTCTCCTCCTATAGTTGAAACCATTTGTAAATAAATTCTGAAACTGTTTAAGCAACAATTGAAAACTTATTTAGCCTACTGTATGCTTATATAAAGCTTTTTTATTGAATGATGTAAGCTGTAGGTTGCAATAAAACGTGGCGCTAACAGTGTTTTAACCTATAGGCCTATTATTTAACTTCGTAAATGTTATCCTGCTCTGATTAGGTCCGTCGGAGAAAACCGTGTTATTTTAAAACTTGATGTTTGCCATTGTTCACAGCTAATGTTTTTCTGCTCATTTAAACGTGAGACAAGAGACTTTCAGCGAACTGTCCTAATCTCGATCTGACGTCGCCGCGGGGAGGGTCCCGTAAGCAGACACAGAGAGAGGGGTTAGCGACTTCGGGACTGGCTCTGCAGACCCCCGTAATACCTACCGACACGCAGGTGGGTTACATCATTAATAGGTTTTATTTATACTGATTAAAATATTTAGGATTATACATCCAAAATGTATAGCACAGAGTGGTACGAACTCCAAAATGGGTATTTATTTATGGCGAGTCTTTTATACATATACTTTATATACTGAATGTATAAAGCTATAATTACACTCTAAACGGCATTAAATGGATAAATTGCGATATTTCCTTGCACACAGTTTGACCACAACCTTCAGGGAAAAAACCGGATTGAATACATGGCAACGACTTAAACGTTATGTGTCTTTATAACCGGGGATATTCAAAATAACTGGGAAGGATTTTTAAGTGGCTAATCATCTGGTTATATTTCATAAACTGCAAATAATTTCTCTAAAGAGCAAAGAATAATTCATAAAAGGTTAATTACAAGTATTATAAATTAAGTAGGCAACGCAACATCTACTTTTTTCTGGACAACTTATAAAAATAGTTGCTTCACAATTTTTCCCTATAGTATAAAATTTTTAATTGTTGTACTTCAATATATGAGCCTAAATATTCTACGAAGGGTACGGGAATTTCTGTCATTTCCATTGTTTTCAAAATAAACCCATTCTGGGACGAATTCACACGTTATCCTGAAGAATATATATATATGTTTTAATTATAAAGACATATAAACAATATATGAAATTCAATGTCTCAACACAATCAAATGTTTTATCAATGTAGTGTTTTGTAATTAATGCCTTGATATCGATACTTTGATCAAGTTTCCCACAGTTGTACAATACAATCAAGTGTGTAATAACAAAGTCAACATCCTGTACACATCTTTTTAAAAATATATTACATTTCCCTCCCCCCCACATCGTCTAAACTGTAGTCATGAGAAATACATCATTCATAATTAGCAAAACCGACGATCACGCCTCATTAGTAATGGCTGTTCAACGTTAATGACAACATGTATGCCTCACTGATTTGTATCACATTTGAATGTTGCATAGTTTACATGTAGGAAATTTAACTGAAAAACCTCCGAAAACTTTCAAATCCAGCACGTCCAGCCAGTCGCTCATTCAGTATAGGACAACTGAGCATGTAGTTCCCCACTACATCATGACATAAACGGTTTTGTTACACGGAATTACAAATAACTGTGTAAATGAAAAGAATATATAATAAAATAAAGAAAAAGTACAACTTTAAGGTTAACAGCGATTTGAACGCTCCATCCCAACACGAATCAAGCCGTTAGTAAAGAAGTCTTGGGTTGCGATCTATTATATGTGGATGACAGAATTTATTTGATCATAGTGTATGATTACGGATCGGACGAAACTCATTTTCAATCAAATACTTAAATAAATCGAGAGTCTGACATGTGGACGGATGAAGGCGAGGAAAGAAACTTAATCAAGGCTTGTCGCTGCAGTGTTTGAAGATGGAGGACGATGTGCCGGAGTACGAGGTGCACTTCTCGGCGCAGGTGGCCAGAGCCGTGCCCGTAAAGGGGTACACGGCCGCTTGTCCGAAGGGAGCCAGCGCCGTTGGGATGGGCGACGTGATGGCCTGTCCCTGGTTTAAATAGGCTACAAGCCGCCGCATCTCCTCCAGGGCTTGCGCTTGCATGAGTATGTAATTCTTGGCCAGCAGCAAAGTGGCGATTTTGGAGAGTTTTCTCACGGAGGGGCTGTGCGCGTAAGGGATCACGGAGCGGAGACCGTCCAGGGCGTCGTTCAGGTCGTGCATCCGCCTGCGTTCCCGCGCGTTGATGCTCAGCCGCAGCGACCTCTGCTCCTTGGGCTTCTTGGACAGGGATCCCGGGTGCTTGTCGTCGTCGAAGCCCGTACTCCTCTTCCTGGGATCCAGCGCGTCGTAGCCGTCCTCGTCGTCGCTGGTATGCTCGCCGCCGCTCTCCGCCGACTTGGCTGCCTGGCCGGAGAGGAAATCGGCGGCCGGCGTAAGCGGATAGCGCCCGGGACTTCCAGCACCATGGCCAGCTCCGAAGCCGAAAGTGGACTGGCCGTAGCGCTGAGTGAGGTCCAGCAGAGTGTCGTTGCTGATCGACTTCAGCAGGTTCTCTTCCCCAACGTTCATTTTCTAATGATCGTTTATACAAATGCCTCTGTCCCTTCTTATAAAGACTGCCTTGCCTTATTCCGCTGGGGCTCACTTTCCCTGCTTTGCCAGTATTATTTCTTTCAGAAAAGCCCGTCGCCCAATTTATTAACTTCCGTGCACATAAAAATGCAAATGTATGCACAGTGTGCCCAAATATTATTATAAATGCGCCGTGCGGGGTAATGGTAGACGTACCTATGGCTTCATGAATGTCTTCTTGTCGGCTGCTCGCAGCGCGTCTTGCCCTCGCCCTGGGCAGATAGTGACTCGTCCTCCGTCCCACTTGAGCGTTAGTAGCAAAGTGAAGCCCACTGGGATTAACTATTCGTCCAATCAGGGAGGCCGCTTAATTAATAGGATTAAAGAGCGGAAAGATATTGATTTCAATCGCTATAATGATGGGTCTCGCCCACAGAACATTTAAAACGGCACCACTTTTTAAATGAAACTGCAACATTTGCTTCAATTGTCACACAAACATTGACCATTTAATGCTTAATTCCTCTTTATCCGTAAAGGGTAGGAGACTTATTTCCATCTTTTAAAATGCAGATACCTGACTGGAACCATAATATAGGCGGCATACAACAACACACATTGTTATTTATTTACAAAAAGACCGTACTATAAGATGAATGGCTTAACGTTTTATTCGTGGACGCGTTGGTTCTGTCAGTAATGTATTCTTGCAATATTTGCATCAGGTATATTTTAATTATATTAAGTTGACTCCATCTTCGTGTGTTTAGTTGCACATTCTTGATGAATATTAAGAGCGAAATAATTGACTAATGGCAGAACGAAGCTGGACACTAAGTTTCGGGTTGAAAAAGAAAAAAATAATTTTAAATATAATAAAAACGTAAAGTTAGAACGGTCTCCCTCAATAACGCCACCCGGTGATGGGAATTTATCACGTCTGGGTATTCCGCAAGTATCGTCATATTAATATAATGTCTTCACCCGCACAATAGTAATTCCCCGACAGTGTAGGGTGTACTTTTAGGGGTTTCAATCAAATATTTATAGTATTATGCCCATAAAAAATCGGACGTTAGAGTTCATTTCCATACGCCCCGATACACCAAAAAGGCCACTTTTCCAGGAGGGCCGACTTTGAAAGAACGGGACCGTGAAGTAAACGTGCTGCGGGGAATTAATCACATTGCCTGGATGTGCCCCAAGAAGGCGGCTTAGTGACAGGAATCCAAGGCGTGGCTTTGCACATTGGCAGTAGGAAAGCCAGTAGGCCGGCACCGTAATTGTTCTCATTTATTTAGTGAATACACAGGAATCACACGGGCCAATATCCGTTACAAAGAATAAATTTCTACTTATGTATGTTGGTATGTGGCTTGTCTTTTGCTAGTTCACAATGTCATTGTCATATAGTGTTTAAAATTAACCATACACTACAAGCATAATATACCAGTTTACCCGTGACATGTGCCGGTAAAAACAAACGAGCCTTTATCGCACCATTATTTAATTATATAGTGACGGTACGTGTTTGTATTTACATGTTCTCCTGAACTGATGATACTATAGACCCATAAATTGCAAATTTACAGTAGTGTTCTGTTGACTTAAAGAAATTATATCATACAGAACATTACATGACACGATTGATGGTTTGTCCAACACTGTAATGATAAATGCTTAAAAACCAGAATGTTTGGTGTGGAGTCGGGCCCTTCAGTCACAGTCCTATTTCCAGGTTACAGCGGCACTGCCACCATGTGGTAAATTTAAACATCACGCACAAATATATAATGTAAAACTCGAACGCCGCGGTAGTTTATTTCAATGTTTCACTATTTTGCCTGGAACCCCGCTCCAATATCACCCCTATGAGTTAATCCTACCCGAATATGTCCTATAGGTTGTGTTAGTGATTAGTTAGTGATACCACTCATGGACTCGTCTTCCCCGAAACAAATCCTTCATAAACAGTTTTGTCAAACACGAACAGCCTGAAATAATAAAAGCCGTGTATGAAAACTTGACCAAACAAGGGGGCAATTGGTTTGTAAACATATTTAGCATTGTGCAGTCTGGTATAAACAATTATATTGTAATAGTAATAACCTAAATAGCCTAATTTAATTATAGCAAACAGGAAAGCCAGTCAAATGCTACGTGCAACGAGCTCCTTGCTTTAAACACAGTAGAAATGCGTTGATCTCCCATATGGTGGCGATGTTGTCAAAAAAGTTCATATAACCACGGCTACAGGCCGGGGGAAAACCGTGTACGCAGCTGAAAAACGTGACTCCTCACCTTTTCCTCATTTCTCTAAATATTAAGGAACTCCGTATTTTTGCGTAACGTTTGGGATGTTTAATAGAGAACAGTTAATATGATAAAGCTGTGAATAAGAGAAGCAGAAAAACACTAAAGCCAAGGGCAGACAGAGCAAATTTAATTTTTTCGGCGAAAAAAATGATTAATTACACCCACTTTAGGTCCACAATACAAACATGGATGAAATATATAATGAAATATATTTTGATAATGACAATGTGCAATCATTAAAAGTTTATAGTATTTTTTATAACGGGATCCCAAATAGAAACAAGTATACTATAGTATCTGGATATTAACGTTAATATCAAACACTGGTTCTGTGCACTATAGCTTTGAAAAGACTTGATGAAACGTAACTCCGTTTAAAAATGCGTCATAACATTGTAAGACGCGAACAACAGCAAGCGGAGCAGGTCTTTTTCTTCGCTATTCAAAACCAAGACAGGTATTCTGAAGGTATTTAATCCACGACAAATCCAAAAGCCCTTTCACCATGGATGATTAAGGTCTATTAAACGATTTTTAAAATATGAGCACCTTCTTACGTAAGGACACAAAGAGCAATTGAAATGATCATTTATAGGCCTATCCTTGAAAACGGTTGCCGGTTAAAAGGACAGCGGAGGATGAAAACAGATTTCTTTACCGAAGTTTTGCGTGTTGCACATTTTGTTTCGTCAGAATGCAAACGAAATTCATTTTGTTCCCCGTCAGCCAGACCCATCCTTTAAACTAAATCCACAGCGACATTAAACTAGCATTTCTCATATTGCGAACTTAGTGTCTGGTTTATAAGCGAGTATTTTTACAGCACATCTGAGGCGAATCCTGTTACGGTGCCGGGCTCCTCAATCATAACATGGTACCGATCTGACATATTACCAGTATCACTTTCTATCACCCTCAGCTTCACATTCGGCAGGATTTATTGGTCTGAAAAAACGAGTCGCCCGCTTTCTCTCCCCATTGTAAATAGTTTTTGATGCCAAATAAAACTCAAGATGTGATCACAGGTCGCTCATGTGGGACAAGAATCCCATGGGGTAGTAGATATGAGATCCCGCGTTTTAAGTGACCTCATCAAATGATTTCATTAACGGCGAAAAAAATCACCCCCACCCCTAGGGAGAGGGATTCTCTGCCAGCGCCGTGATAGTTGGACTCGAAATGCATGCAGTTTTCCCCTGTGCAGCGCAGCTATCTTAGCATTACGCCCCCTCCTGGGGGATCTTAACTTTCCATGAAATTAAAGTTTAAAGGAGATTGCATCCGCCCATCTCGAGGCTGCTCCTCCTGGTGAGAGTCACGACGCTGCAGAGAGTCTGTTTCCTTCATTTCTGTCCTTCGGTGGCACTGTGCATATCTCCAGCTGAAGTTTCTATATACGGCTCATAGTCATTTTTAGTGTTATGACGGCTCCGTACTTAGCAATAACGCTCAGGATTTGAGAGTAGCTCCGGTTCCGTTGTTAACATTCTCACCGTGTTTATGTCGGTTCTGGTCAGTGCTGATCAAGGCAATATAGCTGGTCACCTAGGGCGCCAACTTATGAAGGGGCTTCAACTAATTTCCACTTGCCTCGGAACGGTGCATGGGCGCCGGCGGTGATGCTCGCCGAGGGTGCCATTTTGCCTATGTCTGGTACTGGTTATGTTGGACGTTCCTCTTTCTCCCTTCAAACCGAACATGTAATTTTCAGATTTCTTCTCCTCTCTGGGACAGACCCCAATCAACGTTACTCACCCTGCCCGTTTATAACACGGAAAGCGCTTCATAGTAATCAGGATCAATTCAGTAAGCTCGCGGAGATGGAGCTGGCAAGTATCCATCCATGTTTATGTTTATGTGGAAGGGAATATTCTTCTGTTGCTGTCACGCTGCCACCTAGCAGAGAGTTGGGAGTGTTGTCAGGGTGGAGGTGCATATCCTAAATGGTGAGAGCACAGCTGTTGCTTTGGGTTAGGAATTTGTGCTTGCATCCAGAAGATTGTAGGCTCAAATCCCATGGCTTGCAGGATAAACATATCACTGTAAGGCTCTGCAAACTGCTCTGGGGTGCTGGATAAATGGTTGGCCTCAAGCTGTGCTCTGTTTCATACAGGAGCTTGTGAAAATCAGAGAATTTCTGTAACTCAAACTTGCACCAATCAGAAATCAAAGTTTTATTCAATCACTTAGGACTTATCTTATCATACCAGTGTCTCTGCCCAGTCAGACGATCGACTTTAAGGTTGGGACAGCCAAAAGAGGACCAGAGCAGCCCCACTGAGGAGGGGCTGTGTGTCTGAGGCACCGTGCTGCCTGGGGGGAAATCCCCGGAAAGCCAGCATTCCCTTATGGAACTTGGCCGCTTGGGCATTGCGGATGAGAGTGGCAGTTGGCTCCAAGCCAGGCTGAGGGTCACCTTAGAGTGATTTCCCCCCCCCCCCAAGCCTGGGTCCGCCTTCCACTGTAGTCATGACTCGAAAAGACTGCAATCCTCTTATCGAACCCTAAAATCAACCCAAGTTAAGCAATCATAGCAGGTTAAGAAGAAGATGAGGGATTGCAACCTTTAATCCTCACTGTACAGCCCAAGATTTATCTAAGAGAGGCTCACGCATGAATAAGGGCTGAATAACTGACAGCCAGCTTGTGAAATGAAGTACTGGCAAAAACCCAAGCCTGGTATCTTAAATCATTCATTTAATAATCCTTTTAGTGCACTGATATCAAAGGTGTGGACATATGGCTGTAAGACAAAGGTTACACTAAGGTAAGATATACAGTAAAACTAATTTCCATTTGTTAAATGAACAGTGTAGTGCGCGGAATAAGACCTTTTACCGTAACGACGTTCAATCTGTCAACTCCTTCAGAAAAAAAACCCCAGCATGCTTTGCCGTATTGCTATGGAAACCTTGAGCAGGGCATTATATATAGGTGAATCATTACTTACCGCTAAAGCGTACTAAGATGTAATGTATGGCAATTTCCCCTAGGTGGCAGCACACAATCACAGCACTGCACATCAGCTGAAGCCGAAAGCCTGCGGTTAGGCATGTCGGCAGCGGTGGATGGAAAATACATTGTGGTTACGTAAATAAAAGCACCTATCAAAACGCATCTCATAAGCGCATCTTCATGCGACTCTGCAGGGTCTGGCTTAGAGGAAGCAGTTAGAGGAATGTTCATATTCTCGGAAGACAGCCGAGAGAAATTCTTCCAGCAAAATGTTCAAATTAAGCTTTAATTTGCTGATTTATCAGCATTTGAAGGTAAATGAATATTGCCAGATGACAGCATACAGATGAACAAGTGTCAATTACAAGGATTAAACACGTTGAACAGATTAATCAATATGAAACATTCATTCCTTGGTCTATTTCATATAACCCAATAAGGTGAAATTGCAAGACCCTACAGATGAAGAGCACATGGCAATTCCCTGTATTTTTTCCACCATCCACGTGACGCAGCGCTTCAGCCAGTGGAGGGCGCTAGGCTATCACGCCCACTGTTTTTCCCCTTCTCTCTCTCCCTTCCTGTTCATATCCTTCCTCTGTGTCTCCTTTTCTGTCTCTGTCATCTCCCCTTTGTGATGAAAAGCTCACCCCGAAAAACAAATCTGGGTTGAGGGCCACAAGTGTAGCTGCGTGACCCAAACACTCATCCCGAACACGGCTCTCTTAGACGATCGATGCAGTAACGGCTGAGTCTGCCCTATTAAGCTGGCAGGTAAAAGCCCGATTCGACAAGGGCCGGCTTCCATGCGCACTGATACACCTCAGTCCCACCCCCACGCACGTATGCATGACGGAGAAGCAGGGAGCACCGCTTCTGAGAAGCGTAGCAGAGCAGGGCCTCGTGCCCAAAGCCTGGTAGAGGGAGCTTTCGACGAAGACCTGAGCTTTAATTGTGTATTTATTGATATGAATAGAGATATCTAGCATCACTTGGAGAGTCTGGGGGAGACACCTGCATGTGGAGATGATAAACAGAGGAGATCCCAGCCAGGTGGGTCAGATTCAAAACATCTCGGAGCCAGCAACATTCTCTTCCTGCAGTCGATAGTGCAGCACCGCTGAGGGGAGAGCTGCGTCGCATGTTATGCTTGCATTTTAAATGCATGTGTGTTCACGGTAAAAGCAGATCCAGAATGCAATACAGTAGGTTCTATTCCAGTTGCTTGCTAACAACGTGTGTGTGTTAGCATGTGAATGTGTTTGATTACAGGCACTAGACCGGAGAGCCATGTGTCACGTGTTTGTGGTGTGGGCCTGCACGTCTGCATTCCACGATAGGGAATAAGAGGGAGTTTTCAGGAGCCTTCCCCACTCCACCCAACCCTGACATTGGGCGGAGACATCTGTTTGGGGGAGGTGCCTGAGGGTCTGTTTGATAAAAAGGGGCGTGGCCGACAGAAGCTGCACTCAAGCGTGATTGGTCTGCGACACTCAGACAACCCCTAGTTGCCTGAAGCCATGCGTGGTCCTGAGGGAGCTGGGGGGGGGCTCTGAGCTCAACACAAGCCGGTGCAAGTGGCGTGCTGGACAGCTCTTCAGTGATTGGCTGGCAGGGTCCCGCCCACCTCCAAGCTCATCCTATATTTCAGTTGTGTTTTTATGGGAGGAATGTCTGGTAAAAAATATATATATATTCATCATAAAACTAACATGAAATCACTGGTGTTATTTTATCAGTTTATTTTACAAAGTTTTACTGTATTTTAACCAATTAGCAGCAATATTTTTTAAAGCTCCTTGCCATCCCAGATGTAAACAAATGACTAGGAGATCCATAAATGAGGCAGGCTTCTAAACACTTCGTAATATTAGGGTATAATTATTTTACCAGGCACCAGATTTTCCCATTGCTGCACTATAATATACCATCTGTGATGTCTGTTCCACTCCTGGTCAGCGCCAATCCCATCATGCTTTGCGCCCCCCCCCCCCCATCACTCTTGCTGTCAGATCTTCATCAGGTCCAGCAGATGTATCACTGTAAACTACATGGTGACCTCTCAGGGCAGGGGTGCCCAATCTTGGGATAACCTGTAGGTCAGCTGTTCAAACCCAGGTGTGAGGACTCTTCAGCCAATCAGTCCTCTAATTAGTAATCTAATTAGGGAGTTGCAGCGAAAACCCGCATACACAGCGGCCCTTTGCGGATAAGATTGGGCACCCCTGTCTTAGAGTTTACCAAGATAATTGTGTGAGGACAGTCCCTCTCCCTGATGCTCCCTCTGACCTGATCTCCCTGCATGTCTCGCATTTTAACAGCCCTACCCCTCTACCCATCGCCAAATGTCATGGGATTATACCCACTCACATTTATCTCATTACATGTGAAATAAACATCTATTAATAAAAAAATATATACATATGCATGTAATACGTAATATTTTTATTTCCAAGTGTATTGCATATCAAAAACCAAAAAAGCTCTAAATTAATAAAATGACCCATCCACCCATCTCCTACATCCACCCATCTCCTACATCCACCTCTCCTACATCCACCTCTCCTATATCCACCTCTCCTACATCCACCCATCTCCTACATCCACCCATCTCCTACATCAACCTCTCCTACATCCACACATCTCCTACATCCACCTCTCCTACATCCACCCATCTCCTACATCCACCTCTCCTACATCCACCCATCTCCTGCATCCACCTCTCCTACATCCACCCATCTCCTACATCCACCTCTCCTACATCCACCCATCTCCTACATCCACCCATCTCCTACATCAACCTCTCCTACATCCACCCATCTCCTACATCCACCTCTCCTACATCCACCCATCTCCTACATCCACCTCTCCTACATCCACCCATCTCCTACATCAACCTCTCCTCAGGGCCACAGCTTTCAGCAAAATAAAAGCGCTGCACTAAAGGCTAACCCCATTCGTCCTCGAGCCTTACAACAACGGTCGGCTTTTGGCAGTTAGGAAAAGCACAGAAATGTCCTTAACAATGGTTTCTGTTCTACATTGCAGATGGGAAAAACGTTTTTTTTTTTTTTAATTGTGGAAATAATTTAATTTGTTAAATTACATAGCTCCTCTACCCGTGAAGCAGTTCTGGAGGCAAAAGCGGGTCCTATGCATTACTAGCTAGGTGTCCATAATATATTGGGTCTTACACGGTACTAGCTGTGTCCCTAACAAAGTGGGTCCTACCAGGTACTGGCTAGGAGTCCCTAATAAAGCGGATCATACCTGGTGTTAGCTAGGTGTCCCTAATAAATTGGCCACTAAGCATTTGTTTTCCTCTGGATTTACAAAAGCAGACAACTCATGCACCCCGTGCTTCTCAGTGCTGTGCAGTTTTGGTTCTTATTCCCCTGGTTAGGCTGCTGCATATTTCAGCTAGCAGGTGATACTCCCAGCTGTCCAAAATGCAGTATCGCTGAGCTGGTAGCTGAGCTGGCCTTTGTGTGCCAGCACGAGCCAGTATATGCGCATTTGGATGCCCTGCCATGTACTGGTGTTAAGCACGACACCTCCTGCTGCGTGCTTTCGGGGGGGGGGGAGAAGGTCCCAGGGGATTGCGAGCGCATTTGGATCAGTGGATATTTGAAAGTGGATGGATGAGAAAGATCCAGAAACAAACGGCCCTTTCATCATCGTGCAGTTCAGTGTCGTGCATCTGGTTATATTTCACTGCTTGCTATATTTGCGTTCCTGCTGTTTGCAATGCAGCCAGTGCAGTTCCACGTCAGACCATAGGGGGCAGCGATGCTCTTGTCCGGGGCTGGTTAACATGTCCCAATAAAAGCATATTCACTGAGTTGCACTCTCCAACACAATCTCCTAATGGCAGTGTACGTTTACACCTCCTCCACTGCACCACGGTGCTGCCACATCATTATAAATGACCCCTCCCACTGTAAGTACAGTGTTTTTCAATTGGTGTTTAGTGATTCAGGGAGGAGCTTGAGGAGGAAAGCTACTCTATAAGCGTTAAAGGATGTGCATTCCTCCCTGTCCTGATTCTTTCCAAAACTGTAGACTTCCCAGTTCACAGGTCAGCATTCGGACGGATCAAAGGCACTGATGGTGCTGGTCAGCAGTGCTGGAGAAGCAACTGTCCTTTCTCTCATCTCCTGGCATGTTTATTTCAATGTTCTTGATCAGGCTGCCCTCAGACATTCATAGATGGTTAACGAGCTGGGGCCATTGCTGCAGTCAGCCATTTCCATCGCTGCCCCTGGTGCCCGTTCGCTTTCAGTAGGCGCCACCAGGACGTGCAAATAATGCATTGTGGGAATGCTTGTATTTTTTTTCCTAGAAAAATCTTAGAATCCTTTTCTGTAGAAAATAACCCCATTTATTTCAGCCCAGTGTCAATGTCACCTGACTCTCTACGAAGAAGACGCTCGCATTCAAGTCGTTTGCTGGCCACGCCGTTTTCCGAGCCTCGCAGGCAGATAAAAGGCCCTTCGCATGCTCGCACACATGCGCGCACATGCTCTGCGAGCGTGCACGCGCTCTGAGGAGGACATCAAAAGCCCGCATCCCCTTAACGCGGAGGCCAGGTCTTTGATCTTCCTCTGGCAGCTGTGATTAGCTCCAAGACGTACAGTCTGAGCCTTTGGGAGTGGGCGGGATCGGAGCCCATATGTTGCCGTGCCGACTTCCCTCATCCTGTTGCTAATCACACGCTTTGTCTGGGAGCCTCGGAGCCTCGGTAGCGAGGGGCGGCGAGGAAGCGACTATCCCCTGCCGACATGGCGGGACCGAGAGCCACAGCTCCGTCGCTGACACCGTCCCGAAAACCCACCAAGCAGAATTAGACTAAACCACGGGGGAACAGACACACTGTAACAATCAACAATCAATCGCGATTTTTACATTTACAAAATACACACGCCAGACTGTTAACTTTAAAAAACCTACAGCCTCAATGTCAATCACGATCTTGCATTCCCGATACTATTTATAGTTAATTCCATACACATCGACTGATTAAAATACTAAATCCAGCAAGAAAATAACTTTTAAGCATTCATTTTGACAGAATAATTAGCTAAAATAATATAAATCTGTCCATCCATCCATTTTCGAACTGCTAATCCGTGTCAGCATGGGCCCTGGAGCCTACCCCAGGCAGCGCAGAACATTTAAAAGGCTTAAAATAAGACAAATGTGGGAGAGATTTTGAAAGGAGTTTCCTTTAAGTCAGTATTAACTAGGGCACAACATAAATGCCTGATTTCTATATGAAAATGTTCCATTCCCAAAAAATAACTGAGATGTCCACAATAAAGGTGCAGGGGTCCTTAATTCCTGCCAGGAACCAATAAACACTTTGAAAATCACAGCCTGACCAATCAGCACTATTTACACCATTTTACACTTTTATCTGTATTTCAGCCAAACACAACCCATTACAGACCATTTAGAGGAAATTTATATGGATTTTAATACAAAGGCTGATTGGGAAGAAAATTAAGAGAATCCACATGATCCCCTTGATATCCACCTGATTCGTCCGGGCTGGGATCACCAGCCATTGAGCTTGATTGATGAACCCCGTTGCCAAGGGCAACAGCCAATAGAAGGTCAGCAAGGTCACATGAAATGGTTTTCCCCCAAAAACTGTTCTTCCCAAAATATAACAACAAATAAATAAATATGCACACTAAGGGGCACAAGGGGGATAAATCTTCAAAAGTACCAGGATTGGATTCAAAATAAAAAATGGTGAGAGTATCAAGGGAATATGGTATACTGTACCAGAGTAATTCATCCATGCAATGTCCATTTTAATCACAAGGACATTACCGATGCTGAAGAAAAACCAAACCCACTGAAAAAGCTGTTTTTATGGCTGGTAGTAAAATTAGGAAGGAAACTTATTATTGGGAAAAAATCTTTATTGTGTGTGTCTATATATATATATATATATATATATGTGTGTGTGTGTGTGTGGTTGCTGAGGGGTGGGGTTTGCACTATCAAGTGAGGCTGATCTTTAACACGGACACGTCCGCAGCCACCAAAGACCCAGCAAACCAGCCGTGTCCCGCATGGAAACCCCCCCCCCTCAAGGACCCGGGGCCCCTGCCTGTCAGCGGGGGGGTTGGGAGCCCTTGTCCTGTCCTCACTAGGACCATCAATTAAACTGCAAGACTGCCCTCACCCCCCCCCCCCAATATTGCACAGGAAATGTGGAGAAGCAGTGCATATTTCTGCAGCACCTTTAGAAGAGGAAATCCATATTTAATTCACTAGCCACCCACCTCCCCCAAAAAAATGTTCTAAGTGCTCCTGCAAGGAAGTTCAAGCTGAGGATCTTTTCCAGGATGGGGGGGTGCATTTTTCATTTATTTTTCACTTCTTCCTCTCCGGGTTCTAAAAGCAGAACCGATTAAAAGGGTGGCAGCCCCAAAGCCCCCCTCCCCAAGGGACAGGATGTGTCAGCCCGCATTAACTCCCATCAGCAGGGCGACCTCTGGCCATGTCGTCACGGCGACCCGGGGCCATAAACGGAGAGATAAACAAACATCATCCATGGTGGGACTACGGGTCACATGGTACCATATACGGTCATGTTTACCTTTTAAGTACAAGCCCATCGGCCCATCATCCGATTTCCATGTTATGCATATAAATGACCATATATACGTCATTCCACATCATTAATTTATTCATGCTATATTCCAAGACTCAACAATGACCCCAGAAACATTGGAACGAGTGTCACTACTATTCCGTCCCATTCAGACTGCCTAATTTATAAAGCATAATAAAAAATGTTATTAATTTAATTAAAAGACAATAATGTGCACGTCTGGACGTGGGTGAATAATAATCCATTAACCCCACACGTTATATTCCAAACTGTTCAGAATTCATCTAAAATATAAGGCGTCAATGAATGTGTGTAACATTCATTGACGCCTTACATAACTATTATAGTTAATAGTTATGTATTATTATTCTCATTATTATACATATCAATAAAACAACAGTAGCAGTTGTAGTATTTGACTCAAGCAGGAGAACCAATATTAAGCACTATTATATTATAGTTATTTGTAATATTTTGTTACATTTATTTTAAAATTCAGATGCCTTTTTCTAGGGCAATTGTCAGGAGTGCAGGGGAATACGGTATATTTTGAAAGCAGTGTTAACAAAGGGGACTCAGTAATACACTTGTCACTTTCTGATAGCAATATTCCGGTGCACTCCTTGTGAAAGGTCACTGCAGCATGCTTCAGCCGCAGCACGGCGAAAAGGGTCGGGGGGCTTTCAAGAAAGGGGTCTTCCGCTTTATTTTCTGAGGAATACTGGGAGAAAAGAACAATTTTTAAGAATGTATTTAAAGTTTAACTATTCTATTTCAGCCCAGGACATCTAAGGAGAAATGCATTGGCTGTCATTGTGGGTTTCTGCTGTGCTTGTTTAGCGTTTTGTAAAATTAACGGCTTGTGGATCATGTGTTTTTTTTTTCCCCATATCTCTCTGAATGGCTGGAGCGAAGTGTGGAACAGGGGATGGAAGGTCTGAGAATGATTGTGGGACCGGAACCATTGCAGATAAAGGAAAAACAGAGAGAGCCCGGCCAGGCGTTACGGCACGCACACACACACACACACACACACAGCCACCTAAAAATGATTGGGGTGTCACTGCGCAGAATGATGCAAATAAACCCTAGTTTCTGTGCAACATAAGGATTTATCTAAAGATGATGCTGATGTGGCTGTATTAAACACTATTTCAACAGCAGGAAACCAGAGATTTATAAACCTCACATTTAATTCCGACTGCACATGAATGATGAATTCACAAATTCTACTCCATTCCGAGCCATATTACTTGTCATGTCTACAAGGATGTGTACACACACACACACACACACACACACATCAAATCGATTTTGACAGAGCACAAAGTACGTCTAAAGAAACAATGTACGAATGGAGATCAGTGTATTGCAGGATGTTCAAACCACTAATAAATAAAAATTAAATAAAATGGTACTATAGTGATATAGACAAAATTCTAATGCTGAATCTAGCAAATACTAACAATGATACATTTTAATTTGTGGGCAAGTAAGGGAGTGTAAAGCAAGCAGAGGGAGATTAAATACATAACAACATGTTCTGAGCCAAAAAATTTAACCTGAATGCAAAATATTTCACAGAAATTAGCCACTGTTTTGCTTGTTGCTGTTCCACAAATGCAAACAAGAACATATTTATACTAGAGAGCCTGTTAACTAAACCAAATTGTATTAAAACTGTATTAAAACTATGTGCAAGTTGTGTTCCAACATCGCACATTACATCAAAGCGAGGCTATTTTATCAACATTCCTGTCCGTATGTTAAGCTGGTTCCTGATTTTCCTAATGTATCAGCATAAACATAATGCATTTATTTAAACCTTAAAGAAATTTAAGCATTTTGGCAGCCAGTTCAACCTTCTTTTGTAAACATGAGAAAACCACGTTACCAGATGCGCAAGTTCCCGTGAACTGCAGTACTAAATTGGGGCGAGTGAACGAAAGCCTGCGTACGACACATTTACTACATTTCCAGATCATCCGGAAGGACACACCCCCCTCAAATACACATGCAGACATACAGAGTGCACACAGCATGCCTCAAACTAATTGTAAAATAAAGAGAAAACACATTGATTAGCATACAGACAGGTTTAATCTAATCAAGCGGCAAGTACAAATTAGGCAGTGTAAGTGTAATGAGTTGGGAATTAATTAGCAGCATAATGAGACTATGTGCATCCACCACCGACACTGTGGCCAGTGGGCTCCCATAAGATGGTCCCGTACCTTCTCTTACCTCCTCTCTCTCCCTCACTCTCTCACTCACTCCATCTCACTGAGTCAGTCATTCCTCGTTCACATTCACAGAGGTACCCTGGACTGGAAAACAAGGGGCCAGATCTGGAGGGAGGGGCAGGGAGAGAGAGAGAGAGAGAGAGAGAGAGAGAGAGAGAGAGAGAGAGAGAGAGATGTATAGAAAAGACAGCATTCTCTGAAGATATGGTTGGCTGTATAATTAAAGAAATCCCACCTCCAAATACATACTTACACCTCCCCCACCCCACCCCAAGTCCCTAGATAACCCCTGACACACCAATTTGCCCAAATCCCACTTCATACAGGAAGCAGTCTGCCAGGGCTTATGCTTGACTGCTCTAAGATAATATAGATACACACACAAAAGCACATACGCTATGTATAACGTTTTTAAAGGACACAGAAAAATTCAGCCACTGCGATGCTACGACAGCCATTATATATATTTTTTTCAACAGAGCTGCCAGGATATTAACTGAAATGCCACAACTTCTTTAAAATCCAGCGGACGGCGTTACATAGGCTACGCACACAAGAACGTGTCACCTCCACGACGCTCTCCTCTAAATCACACAATCAGCACATCAAGCAAGACGTAGGTGGTGGTCAATAGCGGTCTAACACGGACTGTGAACAAGATCCAGGCTGTCCAGCGTGTGCTTATTTACAGCGATACGCACATGTATTTTATCTCGTATAAATAATACAGACCTCTGCTTGAAAGGGCTGGAGATATAAAGAAAGATGAAGCGGTCTTGGATCAAACGTTTTTTTTTTTTGTTTTTTTTTTTTACCGGGTAGCAGGCCGGTTCACCTCGGGGGAACCAGGCCCAGCTCGGCGTGCTGAGCCGTAATGGCGGATTATTCACATCATTTAGCAAACGATCCCCTTGTACGACAAAGCAGACGTCGGTCCGTCAGCCCTCACTAAAAGGACGACGCGTTTACCAGCGTTCATCTCGACCCCGGTTCCGCGCTTTCAGTTGTTTAGGGCGGTTCTACCGGGTTCTTTCTGCACGCACGCCCCTGGCTGGGCGCTATCGGCGTAACAGACGTAACTGGCGTTCTGATGTTGCGGCAGTCTTGTGTTACGTTTGCGCAGGAACCGCCGAAAGCGAGCGTTACGGTCTGTGAATCGCGCTGATCGGCGCCGGTGCCATTCGCCTCCCATTGTTTTAATTTAGCTACGTCGCATTCCAGGTGTAAGGAGGCCTCTCTGCGCACGCGTCACGCATCGCGTTTCCTGTCATTTTCCCTGTGCTTGAAGGGTAACGGCTGTCGCCTTGGTCTGGTACTAAAATGAGCCCTCTAAAACACTCGTATTAATTAGACTTTATTTGTTCATGCAAATGAGTTTAATTAAAAGCAGACTTTGCGCCGCGTCTTCAAAGGGAAGAGCTCGAGCACCACCCAGCAGCGTATGCGTGGGTCCTAATGACGGCCTACATTTTGCCTAATGAGACAGTAATGCAGTCATTTGCGTATGCTAACAGTGCTAAACAATATGCGACCTTCCTTCAGTGTAACTGCGGTACTCGGTCTCCGGCTTATCGGTTCTGCTGCCAAACACTGCAGCAGAAAGACTATATTCATGTTGGTACATATAGTAGGATGAATGTAAACAGTCTTGCTCACAGAAACCGCACAGCCAATGAGGGGGCATTTTCCATTTATCAGATCATAATTGGGTTTATGGGGACGGATGGATGAATAGATCTTCATATAGCATTCATATCACCAAAAAGTTGAAGAAAATTGAAATGGCTGTAAATGAAAAAGGTGCCTTTTCTCACCGCTGACCACACACAAGTGTGTAATTGGCTTCTTTCACCTGCTGCCTCAGTACAATGGAAAGTTACTTGCTTAGTGAGCCCTCTCAGGGGTAAAATTGACCAGGAGAAGAACTTCTGTGGAGAAAAGGTTGGAGCTGGAGATCAGATCAGCACTTTGGCTCCATCTCATTGGTTAAAAAATATCTCCAAATGCTTGGTTTCAGGACTAGGTTTTAAAGAACTGTAAACTGCCTAATTTTTCTAGAATGTAATATATTGATAGAAACCCAGATGAATTCCATGGTTGGAATCATTTAAAGCACTTTTGGGGGGTGAACACATGTAAACTCATTCCAATATGCTAGCAGCATAGCACCCGTGCTAACAGGGACACTGCTAAAAGGCTTCCTCCTAAAGTTGCTGCCTCACTGCTCTGACGAACAGGGTGGTCTCTAGCTTCCCGGGAGAAGACGGCAACATCTCACAGTATATTCATCATTCACACAGACAACTGGGGGACAACTTCAGCCGCTAGACACTTACGCAACTCAACAAGGAAGCTTTCAGGTTGGGGGTGGAGGGGAGGGGGACGGCCTTCGGATCCTGTCGAGTGTGTCGCCCCACTCAAAGATGGCAGCCGTGCACCGCCTGTCTCCGCCTCAAGGGGGCATTGTGTGATAAAATGGCAGAGGAGGTAATCCGAGGCATCCGAAGCGAGGCCTTCCACGCCGGGGCCGTGCCGAGATGCGGGAAGGGGGCTCGCGTGCCGGAAAGCCGTATTTAAAAGGGGGGGCCGCCACCCCATCCATTCAGTGGCAGTCAACCCAGCGATGTCCTCATCCTGCCTCTTCAAGGCCTCAGTCAAGATGATCCAAAGAGTCGCCAAGCTGCCGCCTTCCCCGCAGAAACACGATTTAATTTCTTTATTCCATTCAGGGGGCTCTGCCACTGTTTGTTCCCCACAGATTGATTGTGTGCCCAAGTGAGACTCGGCAACGCCTGGCCAGCACTGATAACCGGGACGACCAGAACCCGGCTCTGCGGCCCCATTCACACCCGAGTTCATTAATGACAAAGCGAAAGACGGGCCTCCTTCTCGGTTAATTGGCCCCGACTGTCTTTCAAAGTCAGGAAAAAAAAAAAACGTTATTTCCTACGCACCTATAAATAAGAAAAAAAAAACTACGACATTATCGATAGATTGCAGGATAGTGGATGAAAAAAAAGACCAGTGTAGAGTTAGGAGGAGAAAATGACAGATGTGGTTCATTTCGAACATTTTGATAAGACAGGAGGTTTGGGTGGAGGCGGCTAAAGCTCCAGCTTAAGAGAAGGCGTGGGGGCTGGAGGTGACAGGTGCTCGTCTCATATTAGACCCCCCCTCCCCCATGTTCACTCTCCGTGCAGAGCCGCATCGGATGCCGCGTAAGCATCCCAGAGGCAGCCGGTCTGACTGCTCCATCCTGAGCAATCAAGGAATAAAAAAATAAATAAACACAGGACAGGGGCTGTAATGAGCCGAAGAATATCGTTTACGTCTGTAAAACGTGATAAACGCTGCTACACAATGGATTCCCGGGTGAAGATATTTTTGAGGGGAAAAAAAATTTCTCAAAATTATGCATAAAGCAGTCAGTCTATGCCTGCATTTTCATTGCTAAATAAACAGTCAACTCATTTTAACTTGCCAGAAATGGCTGGTAGATTATGCTATTAAAATGAATCTATGTTTAAATGTATCACATAGCTAATGCTTTGCTCTGAAATGAAGCTTAGCTCAGTGAACGGGCGTGTATTCTGCTGATAGGGGATCAACCACTGTCTGAGATTGTAACCCTTCTTGCAGTGAAACCTCATAATGATAATACAAAAAGTCCCCTCCCTGCTCTGTGTGGGGATCAGCCCCAGAATGCCCCACCCCTAACCCATCACCTGTCCCAGCATGCCTTGGAAATTTACAGGCCCACGATGCATATGGTGAGCACGATGGTGACTGACAGACTCTCTGGCTGATGACCACTGTGGCCCAAGATCTGCAGGAAGCCCCCCCCCATGGTCCGGATCCCATGCGAGGGGGTGGGGGGGCTGCTGCTGACCTCGTCCTTCTGCTTTCATCTGCTATCTCCATATGACTAGCCAAGGCCACGGACCTTTGGCTGTCTGTGACACAGCACACTGCTGAGCCATCTTCACAGAGAACAGTGTTCATAGTCAATCTACATTACCGCAGAGAATATACATTTACCTCAGCACAGAGAAAATACACCATCTACATTGTCATATAAAATATACTGTACACCATCTACCTCAGCACACAGAACACACATAATCTACATTATATACCATCTACAATCACACATTATACACATTTACATTACCGGAGACTATGTATACCATCTACATTACTACAGAGCATAAATATACACCATCTACAACCATACACATTACACACCACATTAACCCACATAATATACATTATGCACTGTACATTACTACATAAATCTAGATCATGTACATCACAGACTAATGTGTTGACTACATTGAAAAAATACAAAGCAGTAGAGCCTGATAACACTTAATAATAAGTTTATTTAACTGAAAACACCACAGAGCAGAAAAGAACAAAACAAACCTCTGTCTCTCTCGACATACACCGCATATGCAAGGAAGGCTAGATGCAGGTACAGTGACATTCCAAAAAAGACAGAGCTGCATGTAAATACCGCCCCCCCAGGACAGTATTGAAATACTATATGTGCAGCAGTAAAACGGGTAGCAATATGCAAGTTAAGCAACGCCGGCGCGGGTAGCGTTCCTGAACCCGCGGTATAAGTGGTTTTCGGCAGTCGATGCGCAATGACGCTGTATGCCGTAAACACTCAGAGTAATAAAAAAAAACGAAACACCTGCCAATTAAAGAGTATCCCGGAACTGTAAAAGCTTAACACCTACCGATTTTTCTGCTTCTGACCGTTTTCTTGCTTCATAAGAGCGTTAAAAGCGAGGAACGCGAATACTGTCTCAGTACCAGAACAGCATCCGGCGCAAACGTGTTACGTACCCTGCTTCTGTCCCTATGCTAAAATATGCCATGTTCTCCTATAGTGAAATTTGCTTCAAAAAGCTTGCTTTAAACTCATAATAAAGTTGGTCAGATGGGGATGCTGTCAGCTACTGGAGGTCATAAAAAAAGACTTTGAAAACAAACACTTCAAAATCACAGGGACATTATGGTTCTTCATAAGAACACACCCTGCCAGCTTTAAAACTCACATGGCGACAAGGACACACGCACGTGACTCAAGTTACGTGTCCACCAGTCATTTTTGAGCTCCCCGGTTCATTAACTAAATTATTGCCTTGTTGAGCAAACTGCAGACTATAATTTTACTCAGAAATCCCACAAGTCAGTCCAGGCTATAAAACAAATCCGGGGGGTGACTAAAACCAGGACATTACTGCAAGGGAACAACTGAACTCCTGTGCAAAATACGATCCTCATCTCTAAAACCCAGAACTTCTCACGGTCACTTCACTCCAGTGCACTTTAACACCAAAGCATCTCCAAACTAATATAATAAAACACCAGTAATCAAGAAATCCACCGTTAATACAAGCTTAGCCAGCAATATATAACCTTAGCAAAGGCCAGTTCATGATACGGAGTGATAAACGTTCACTTTTGTCCTCTTACAGAACACAGACTAAATGTCTACGAAATGTCCACGTTGACGTCCGGAACCCAACCAGAATATACGGGATTCTGTTGCTTGCATGACATTATACATTTAATTTTCAACCTATGGGTAAATCAAATAAAGTCCTTGAAGTATCCTTCTGGCAAATTAATCTCCATCCAGTGACATATTGCTTTACTTACTCATCCATTTAACAGCCCTTCTCCATGATCACTGTCCCGCTAATTGCTTTTTAACTCTCTTTGATTACAAGGTCAATTCTGAATGGCTAAAGAGGCCAGTCTTAAAGGACTCCACTTTCTTCTCCTTCCCAGTCGAAGCCCAGAGCATCACGCCGTGTTAAAGATTTTACTTTCATGACGCTATTCATCATCTTGACGCCAGAACATTAGACCGTTAACATACTTTGTCATGTGCCACCTGCACTGTGGAAAACTGAAGGAAAGTGCTACTTTTACATTTTTTTCAGAGTTGCAAAATACTTTTCCATCTCTGTGCACGTTGACTTGAATCTTTCCCAAATTAATGGATAAGAATTAGATGCTCGGTTAGACATGTGATCAGCTAGTAGGCCTACTGTATTTTAAAGACAACAGGAAGTGTGGTGGCAAAGACTGTGTGTGTGATAGCTGGTCGCTTTATCTAAGGAGGTGTAGAGACATGCTTTTTAGCTGTAACTGGGTTAGGGATTTAGCGTCTGCAACTAAACATTCAGATGTAAAGGGGGAAAAAATGTAGTTACTACATCCACAAGCTTTGAACTGCAAAAAAATTAATGACGATTAAATTATTAATAGATTGTCAGTATATGTGGTATTGATCCTAAGCGCATAAAATCCTCTAGATGTGATTTTAAACACCAAGAACATTTACACTGTGCCATATTTCTTGGTGGCTTTGGCTACTAGATTATTTTGTTTGGTTCAGTTGATTTGCCTGGTTCCTCTTCAGCCTCTATCAGATTTTATTTTACAGAGTAACTTGATTAGAAATTCAGATGTACTCATCTTTTCAGTCCTGTTTTTTAGTGTTGTGTGTGTTATATATATTATACACACACAGACGATACAAGCAGGACACACACACAGACACTGCAGGATTGAAAAGATGAGTACATCTGAATTTCTAATCAAGTTACTCTGTATATGTTGTATAGGCCAGTTTATGTTATCCTGCCACAACCCAGACCAGGGTGAGTGCTTAGATGATGACTAGATGGATTACCTCAGTTGTTAATTTGTAAACCTGAATGCATGTATACAACTGAAAGCAAAATCAATACCTGTACATCATAGTATTCATCTGGTTTATGTTGTACTGGCTCTAAGAGTTTGACGTGAATTTAACAATACAGTAGTCATGAAGACTAGATTCTTTCTGTAAAGTTGAAAATAATTTTATTGTCGGTAGCTTGAATATTTTGGGATTTAAGCAGTTTACCTTGTCTAAAAATAGGCTAGTACCGAACTGTTATTATCTTGATAGGATAGAAAGATTTCTTTTTGCGCGCGTATCTTGCTTCGGTTGGTGCCACTCATTATACGACGGGCTGTAAATAAAGGCTTACGCGCATCCACAGCGGCGTGTTTGGGAGCGATAACCCAGCGCGTCCGCCCATCTACGCGCCTCCCATCCCGTCATAGAACAAAACAGATTAGCGGATTATTGTGGGACATACGGCGGCGCAGGAGCTGCATTGTCAGCGATTGCTTTTGTTCCCGTAATATTAAATGCAACCGACGCGAGTAAACAAACCACAATCAAAAGTTGATTGCAAAATATGAAAAGATCGTTACATACAAATAATGTAAAAAAAAAAAAAGTACCCTAAAACAATATGCTAATTATCACGACCGAAAAATCTGGATGTATATGTTTGGCTTGACTGGTTATATATTCGAAATTAAATGTGAATATTTTGGCAAATACTGAAAATATTTTACCACGTCTCATAGCGTTTTGCAATGGAATGCAAATTATAGGCTTATTAACCAGAAGCTAAACATTATAATAATATAGCGTAATTATTAATACATAAATGCGATTATTTAAAAAGTAAACACTACCAAAAAATACGATGGAAATTGCCGCCATGTTTTCAAAATATCAAGTCCTTTGAAATCATAAACACCAAACTCAAGTCCTATGGCTACAACACGGTCGCTGGCACATGAACCCACGCAGGAAAGCCAGCCTGGAGACTGCTGAGGTCTTGTTTCACAGTTAACTTACAGCAGGGGTTGAACGGCGGAGGCACGTTTTTCAGGTCACCGGGAGATGAAAAACACACAAAAAAGCAGTAGGCCTAAGAGAATTAACCTAACAAATGTCACGACATGAAATGAGGTAACAGCAAAGAAGGTACAATTTACAAGGGAACTACGTGCCCTCTGCGGTTTCCCCTGCATTTTAAATCCAGTAATATCTTATTCTCAGGCTTGCTCTGCAAACACAGCCTGGGATCTCGGTCAGCATTTCGCGGATTATCTTCCCGTGACACCGTTCCGGTGCTGCAATGACTCCAGCACTGCTGGGGCTCTAATGGGTTTGACCATGCCGGTCGGATGATCAGTGACCGGTGGTGGTAAGTGCATTTCACCGCTCTGACCATGCTGGTGCTGGTTATGGGGGTAGGGGGGGGTCAGCGGTTCATAGCTGTCGTAATCCTGCCGCATACCCCCCCAGCGCAGCGGGCAAACAGCGGCGCCGCCTGAGATAACGGCTCTTTGCCGTCTCTTTCTGCACCGCGCCGCTCGCCAGATGCTCGCTTTGCTCACAGCTCTACCCCACCAGCCCCCCCAAAAAGCTGCCGGCTGATCAAATCCCGCGTTTTCCCCGCTCTCAGGTTGCCTGTGCATCATTTGATCGCGCGTGTTAGGGAGCAGGGCCAGGGGGACCCCAGTGTCACTTTATTTTGTCAGCCCGGAGCAGCTTTAATAACCAGACTTACCGCGGCGTATGGCATTACTAAAATATGAGGACTGGATCCTAGGCTGCACACTGCAAGCAAGGCGCACAAAAAGCGCGGCTCGGGAGCCCTAATAACTCACAGCGCTTATGAATTATTCCCAGACAGCGGCTGAACGCTTGCATCCAACTGCACGTAGGAGATGAAGGCATATTATTATAATCCCATTAAATAACTCAACCAATTACATTTCCGAAAATCGAGCGCGACGTTTCACACTAATTATGTAAAATATGTCTACAACCAGGAAAAAAATCAATTTTGAAATCTCTAAAAAATCTAACAGACTACAAACAATCATTAATCATCTGAATGTTACGGTATTTTATTACATTTGGTTTAAGATACTGGTATTGCTTCACGTATCGGCAGTTCAAAGCTGTAGGCCTGACGGACGAGCGCAGAACATTCTGAGGGATTCTTTCACTAAAAGGCCCCTCCACCCCTTTCTATCCCCCCTCCCCCTCACACAAACACACAAGTCATTATACATACATAAACAGATTAACGCGGAAGATTTTCCAAGTGTGTGTGTGTGTGTGTGTAAATATACACACACACACATATATATATATATATATATATACACACACACATATATATATATATATATATATATATATATATTTAAGTCGCA